>JABSTL010000731.1:0-17296 GCA_013759095.1 Fusarium sp. NRRL 29148
ACCCTAAACTTAGGTCTCGTGTCTTCTTGCTCCCAAAGGGGGCAGCAAGGGGTGTATTGCTTTAAGCAAAGGTTAGGTATTCCCTGTTTGCCTCCGGGCCTGTGGGGTGGCCAAAGACTAAAGATCTGTGTCACCAAAGATCGAGTCTCGCTCGCACCTTCACTGATTAACAGGCAGCGAGCGAGGTCGATGATGAAGCATCAACATCCAGTGTCCATATTCAAATCTTAGGATAGACTTAGGACTAAGTTTATGAGTAACTTTTTTAAATTTAGGTAGGGCTTCTCAAATAGGGGTTTTGCAGCCTGTTAAAAGGTTTCACCAAGTAACTACTGGACAGACAGGGCGAATTTCTCAAGTTGGTAGAACCATACGGGAAACTTCAACAGGTGAGTTGAGTTATAGATCGACCAGGAGGATACCTTAGGGAGCAAGAAAGGATTAGACTTTAGAGGAGGGTGTTAAAATAAAACTTAGTAGTCTAAAGAGTCCCCTAAGCTTAGGCTAGGTTACCTAAATATTTTCATCACTCAGGATTCAGGTCCTAAGTTTTCTTTCCTCCCCTAGGATGCTTCTTGATCTCCAAGTGAGTGAATGCTCTTGTGAGTAAACTGTTCCGTGGCGTACAGAGCTGGGTGTGGCTTTATGCCTGACAACGGAGAAAGCATAATCCGACAGTGAGTCGAACCTCCTGGCCAGTCACAAACTCTCGATAAGGGGCCACTTGGCAGGGGTCAACTGATAAACTTGCTGCCGTCCCAAAAAGTGTAGCATAGCACTTGATAACACGCTGGTGTTTCGAGGTTCAGGCGACTTTCTTTGTTCGTTCTTTATCAAGTTCAACTCACTCTCCTTAGTTCCTCGCAACATCTCAAAGTCTGTCCTTCTTTTTACCACGCAAGGTCGGAAGTTTCAGTTTATTTATGTAAATTCTCTTTTCATCTTTCCTTTTTCTTTTTTATCTGCAGGAAGAAACACAAAATGTTGTTCCATACAGCGGCCCTCGTGGTCCTTCTAGCTCTGGTCCAGCTAGCTGTATGCGCTCAGGACTATTACAAGGTACAACAATTGCCACAGGCCCCATAAGTATGCCAATTCTGACAGTTGTGCAGGTTCTTGGTGTAAGCAGGCAAGCAGGGAAGAAGGAATTAAAGCAGGCATATCGTCAATTGTCGAAGAAGTTCCATCCAGACAAGAATCCGTATGCCCCTCCAATCCACCCCCTGCTTGATTTCTAATACTGACCTTTTCCAGTGGCGATGATACAGCACACGATAAGTTCGTCGAGGTTTCCGAAGCTTACGATGTCTTGAGCGATGAGGAAATGCGCAAAGTTTACGACCAATATGGCCACGAAGGTGTTCAACAGCGCCGCCAAGGAGGAGGAGGTGGTGGTGGCCATGATCCCTTCGATCTCTTCAGCCGCTTCTTCGGTGGGCATGGCCACTTCGGACGAGCATCCAGCGAGCCCCGAGGCCACAATGTCGAAGTCCGTGTCGAAATCTCCCTCCGCGACTTTTATAACGGCGCCACCACCGAGTTCTCCTGGCAGAAGCAACATATCTGTGAAGCCTGCGAAGGCACTGGAAGTGCAGATGGACAAGTCGATACCTGCCATACGTGTGGCGGCCATGGTGTACGCATCGTCAAACGCCAGCTCGCTCCTGGAATGTTTCAGCAATTTCAACAAAGGTGCGATGCTTGTGGCGGTAGGGGCAAGAACATCAAGCACAAGTGCAAGGTCTGCCAGGGTGAACGGGTTGAGAGGAAAGCGACGACTGTTCAACTCAACGTCCAGCGTGGAGCCGCTCGCGACTCTCGTGTTGTCTACGAGAACGAAGCTGATGAGAGTCCTGATTGGGTTCCTGGTGACTTGCTGGTGACATTATCTGAGAGGGCTCCATCATATGACAACAATCCCGATAAGACCGATGGCGCATTCTTCCGTCGCAAGGGTGACGATCTGTACTGGACCGAGGTTCTCTCTCTTCGGGAAGCCTGGATGGGCGGTTGGACTCGCAATCTCACTCATCTCGATAACCACGTCGTGCGGTTAAGTCGACCCCGTGGTAAGGTTGTCCAGCCCGGCCACGTCGAGACTGTTGCTGGAGAGGGTATGCCCATCTGGCACGAGGATGGCGATAGCGTGTACCACAAGACCGAGTTTGGAAACCTATACGTCGAGTACGCAATCGTACTACCCGATCAGATGGACTCCAACATGGAAAGCGATTTCTGGAGCCTCTGGGAGAAGTGGCGACTCAAGAGCGGCGTCGATCTACATAAAGACAGCGGGCGACCAGAGCCCGCAGCGCACGCTAGAGACGAGTTATAATGAGAAAAAGATGATCGGCGTCGAGGATGAGGAGTTAGTTGTATGATTTATAAGAAGGGGCTTATATATATTAGTGTCGATACTAAAGGATACCAATGGCATGTTTCAGAATCTTATAGACGTTATGGAAATGTCCATGTTACAAGTACAAGATGCTTAAGGGTCTGTTGGTGTGAGATCCAGGAACCGGAACAAAACCTCCAGTTACTGACATCGGTAAAGATGTGCCCCACAGCATGTAACATCGACTTACAAGGAATCACCCAGAACAATCTAACAATCCAACTATCTCACAGTATTTCAGAACCTCATATCATACAATCACATACCTAATGGACCCAATCCTCCAATCGACTACATCTCGAAGCTTACGAAACTTCTACAACATTTGATCCTTGTTCTAACTAATGTGGCTTAGACCTCTCCATAAATGAAGCCATCACAGCCGAACAGCAGCGCCCATCAGATAACTATATAAATCTCAATGCAATCAATCACATCTCGCCTTTTTCTACTCTTCCCTCTCTTTCCCTTCCTTTTTCCCCTTCTTCTCTTCTTGACAATCATGACAGCGACCACTCCTTAGAACATAACATGTCAAGTTCAGACTCAACCACAACAAACACTCCTGCAAACACCCCTAGCACGTCGACTCCAGACGTGATAGAAGTTCCCCGCTCAGACCTTGTCACAGTCAGAGACACGGACTATCACACGGACAAGTATGTTATCATCTGCGGGAAATGCGGCGGCGTCTTGAACGTCGCTAAATACAGCTGCATGTGCGAGCATGGTTCTGATGCTGCCCGCGCTGCTTGATTGGTTTATAACACTTCCATGTCTGCCAAAGACAGTCGCAAGAATCGAGATGCTTATGCATATGCATATGCATGCGATACTCTCAAATCAAGGCGTTTGTCCCATCAACCATTCGTCCCATTTCGAGCGAGGTAATACAAAAGATCGAGCTTCAGCTCTCCTACACACTCCACTCTGAATAATACATTAAAGACTCACACTTCAGTCACAAGCAATAATTCTCAATCAACGTTGCTATACAGCTGCAGTGCGGCTCCATCATCACGTCTTCTTATAAAAGCATCACCCTTCGCTGGGCATATAGAAGGTTACAATTTGGAAAGGTTAGAGACAAATCACACATAGACGGGATGGGGACATCATATATAAAAAGATATCAAACCGTATTTCTCTATATCGGCCGTAATGTATAATAGTCATAACATCATATCATAAAACTCAGGTCCAACTGGAAAAGTAGGCCATTAATCCTATCCTTCCAAGGAAATCGTTCCGAAAATCACAGTCGTCAAGTCGTTAGTCTCTGTGTCTCCTTCTGCGTCTTCTTCTTTCGTAACCTCCATCTTCAATAGCCTCCCGTTGTTCTGGTTCTTGAAGTCCTCCAAGAATATTCCCAATTAGACCAAGCCATCCGCCTTTACCTTCAAGTGCTCCAGTGACTCCACGAACGATCTGATCCACAGCTTGACTATCCGTTCCAGCTACTTGCCAAGCTCCTTTGATGTCCCAGTCATCCCGATGTCTGGGTTTATACTGAAAATCACCTTGTCTGCGTGTCCAACTACGGCTCCTACTCGATCGTCCATCCAGGGGCCTACCCTGTCTGTCAAATCGGTCGGGTAGTTCTTCGACAGACTCATCCGAGCTGGAGTCATCATCTCGATGACGACGTCTCCGTCCAAAGTAGTCATCCATTTCCATAGCAGGGGGAGTAGACTTCGAACGTGGCCTAGCGGGTACAAGGCCTTGAAGTAGGTCGTGAGCCTCTTGCTCCTGTCTTTCCTTTGCTTCTTTGGCTGCTGTTTCCTCACGGTGTCGCCTCATTGTCATAGAGCTCTTTGGTGACAAAGGGCCAAACACTACCGACTTGGCCGGTTGGCCCTCATCAGATGAGTCTAGACTATCTGTTGCGGAGTCAGCTTCTGTTTCTTCACTTGTGCCCATAACCCTCCCAGTACGGTCGGACGCACCCTCATCAAGGCTTCTTGAGCCAAGGTTGTGGACAGGATTACTCACATTGTCAGGCGCTCTTGGACCGCCAGCCGGTGGAGGTCCCGGAGGTCCTGGAGGGGGCGGTGGTGGCCCAGGAGGTCCTGGCGGTGGGTAGTTGGCGGGTCCTGTGGAAAGTCCTCGAGGAGGTCCAGGAGGTGGCGGAGGATAGCCTGTGTAGTCTTGAGGAACGTAAGGCTGGAAGTCAGCAGCACGGTCCGGAATGTTGGTGTAAGGATTTCCAGGTGGAGGAGTCGGGTCCATTGGATAAGGTGGGAAGCCAGCGCCACCAGAAGCCATGGGTGGTGAGCGTGAGCGAGGACGACCATCATCATAATCGTCGAATCCTATTTCATAGTGGTCAGTCAACACAGTCACGGTCACTCAAGGACTGCTCACGTTTCCTGGAACGACTTCGAGATCGGGTCTGCGAAGGAGATCTGGTAGCTCGACCACGACGGTCTCGCTCGTCTTCTCGCTCGCGTTCTCGTTCAAGTTCGAGTCGTCGTTCCCTAGAGCGCTGCTCTCTCTTCTCCCTGTCCTTCTTGTCCTTGTATTCCTTGATACCAAGGGCAGCAGCTCCTGCGGCTGCAGCGGCCCCGAGTCGGCTTCTGCTGCGTTTACGGTTATTGTCGGATCCCGCAGACGACGCGGATCGACTACGGTCACGTCGTCTACGGCGTCGACGTCTTGCCTCCGCTTCGGATTCGTAGCCTCGCGACGTTGAGGCTGGCGGTTGCGTCGCGAGGGGATCGGTGCCGTATTCAACTACGGGGCCTAGCTCAGGATCAGTCCCGCGCTCTGAACGAATGGATCTGGCCTTGGACCTGCTCCTGCTCCGGCTTCTCGAGGGGCCTCGGCGGTAGTACTCATCATCGCTACTATCGTCACTGCCATCCTTCTTTTCCTTGCGCTTCTTCCAAACGTGGTGCGCAGCCTTGGCTGCTACAGCGGCACCAGCGATCTCGGCACCGCGGCGAAGTCTAGACTTGCTGCGGCTCCTTGATCGGCTGCGGCTACGCGAGCTACTTGACCTACTGCTGCTGCGGCCTCGAGATGACTTGGACCTATTGCGAATGTGCTTGGCAATGCCTGCAGCAGCAACAGTTCCAAGAGCTGCCTTGGCTGCCGTCGACAAACTGCGATGACGGCTGCCGCGGCTAGTGCTCTTTGTCGTCGTGGTCTTTCGAATGATGGATCGCGAACGAGAGCGCGAGTAGTCATCAGAGTAATAACCACGACGACGGCTTCTGCCTCGAATCGCCTCCTCCTTTTCAATTTTATTGGACTGGTAGTATTTTGCGGCACCAGCAGCAGCTAGAGCAACAGCAGCGATTCCGAGACCCTGCTTAAGTCGAGAGGAGCGGTCGGGAGACTCATCGTCACCATGCCAGCGATCGCCATAAGCGCTACGAGCTCGGCGCAAAGCCTCAGTGCCAAGAGCGCCAAGAGCAGCTCCAGCAATGACCTTGCGGCCACGGTTTTCAGGCAGTTCACCGTAGCTGTCGCGGCGACTGTTGAGAAGAGCTGTGACACCCGCACCAGCAAGAGCGCCTTCAGCCAAGTGCCGCTTATGGTGGGGACTCTCGCTGCCTTCGCGGCGACGAATCACCTTGCGTCGGACGTAATAATCATCGTCATCGCTGTGGTAGCCGTGGTCACGACGTCTGCGGTCATATCGCTCAATGGCGTAGTCACGGTCTCCACGGGAGTCCCGGTGCTCGTGGCGATAGTAGTACTCCTCCTCCGAAGGGCGATGTCGGTGCTCGTGTCGGTGCTCTCGATGCTCCCTTCGAACTATAACTTGTTGTCTTTCAGGCTCCCTCTCACGGATGACAACTACACCAGGCTGCTGTTGCTGGCGAGGAGAGACAATGACTGGAGCAGGGGGGGGAGCTTCTTGAACAATGATCTTCTGTGGTTCAGGCGCACGCTGTCGAATGATTACGGGAGCTGGAGGAGGCGGTGGGTCGTAAGGGGTGTAGTATTCCGTCTCCTTACGGTATCGCTCAACGTCGCATCCATGGGTGTCGTCGATATGTTCCTCGACACGCTTCTCAACGCGGTAATCGCCGTTATCTCGGCGTTCAGTCCTGACCATTTGGTTCTCAACCTTGACGTCCTCGTCGAACAAAGCGTCAAAGCGAGATCGTCGGTCCCAGTCACGCTCAACTTCCTTGGTCTCTACGAAAGCTGGCGCACGAGATCGATCACCAACCTGAGAGGGCGCAGGCATTGGCATAGGCGGTGGTGGGGGAGGATAAGTCTCTCGCTCAGTTTCCTTTTCGTAAACGTAGCTTCGGGGAGCCGTGTCTCGGCCACGGTCATCGTGAAAACTAGCATGAGAGGGAGCTCCTTCAAAAGCAGAGCGAGGGCGATCCGGAACGAAAGAGCGTCGATCGTGTTCAGCTAAGTCGCCAGAAGAGCGACCATAGCGGGAGAAATGGGAGCGTCCATCATCAAATTCGGAACCTCGTTCGAAGCGATCAGATCTGCTTGGGGCGACCTTATATCGTCTGATTGTGGTTTTGCGATAGCGCTCGTCGTCTGAAGAGCCATCGTCTCGCTCCAAGTCCCTCTCACGATAGACGCGAGACTCTCTGTAGACGTCACCCATCGCGGGGTGTGACAGGGGGTATAAGGCTGTGCGATAGAGTTATGAGGATCCGAAAGAGGGAACTTCGTCAAAAATGGAAGCAAATCCAAAGGTTTAGTATAGAAAACGCCTAACGAGAAATCAACAACGAAATTTAGGTTCGTTCGTTTGCTTGTATGTTTGTATGTATGAGGAGGAAGGGGACGGGAGAGAAGTGGTTTGGTGGAGGGGGAAAAAGCTGGGAAGTAACCAAGGTGAGCTATGACGGAGCAAGGAACTGGGCACCCGGAATGAGTGAATGAATGGCTGGGCTGGGCTTTGATTCTGATTCATCCAGGCGCAGCTAGCGTGGACAGGGCATGGGCATGGGCATGGACATCAGTGCCCGGCTCCAGCGTGTGAGTGTGCGTGGAGCCCTTAAACTTCAGTGGACAACCTTTCTGACAGGGGTTGGGAGAGAAAGCCTGCTGTGGCTATGATGGAAGATGATGCTGCTTGTGCAGTCGAGCATGGCACGGGATTGGGCGAGATATCGTGATGGGTGCAGAAGGTCTCTTGTTCTGCCCGGCTGATGCTGGGCGTTCTGAGTCCGAAGCCAATCAGGTCTTTAGTAGAGTCAACTTCAATGCAACCTCAGATAGACTCTGTAGTCTTGGGGAGAAGAGAATGGTTCTCTTCTGGGTTATCTTGGGCAGTTTCTTGATCAACTGTCAGGGATCGTTTATGCCCGAAATACGATTCCAAGATCCACAGACGATACCAAGAATATCGAGTCCATCCAGTCCAGTTCAGTCGAGTTGGGCACAGAGCCTCACCAAACGCATTGACTCAAACTGCAAACAAGCATCCAATATCTATAGTAGTACCCAATAGCTGAATGCACTCTTTGTCCCGTCTCTTTCAACCCTTGTTACACCAAACGGTTCATGTAAACGCCCGTCTCGAGTTAGACAGATCCAGACCTATCCAGTCCTGTCTCAATTAGAACCCCCAACAAACTTGAAAAGTCAAAAGACAAAAGAAGGGCCAAGCTCGCACGTGGTCACCCTCCATCTCGGTCGGGATCTAAAGAGCCCACCTCAAACCAAGGCCTAGTTGCTCATCGACAGGGACATTTCCTAGAAGTCGAGGAATGAAAGGAATGAGGCGACGAAGCTTTCCATTTTCTCGACCTAGAGACTGGACGTGCCGAACCGTGAACCTTGGTAGATCTCGTGCGAATCACTTTGCTCGAGGATGAGCATGCATCATCGTGAGCAAGCTACAGGTCTGTCTCCACTCGGACTGGGCTGTCGCTGATGTCGTCATAGGCTTTTAACGGAAGAACCCCACCTCTTGAAACCCTGACCCATCAACGATCAACATCTTGGTTCTTATTGAGTCACCTCACCTCAGCCTAGATCGATCACATTATTAACAGTATTAATAAAAAAGAAAGCAATGAAAGAACAAAGCACCAGGAGAGACATTTCCAGAGTCATCAGGCTCCGCTTTTCAAGGTCAATTGATTACGCGGTCTCTTGAGGTTTGAGTCACCAGACTCTCTTTGTCAAGACCACATGCACAATCAGATGCTGACAGACCATCGTCGAGAAGGGTCTCCGTCTGATGGCCTTTTCCGTAGTTCCGTGGTGCTCTCATGACTGGAATGTTCCATGCTTCTGTCTTTCCCCGTACAAGCATGGCGGCGTTTTATGAGATCGGGCAAAGGCACTTTAACGTTATTCAGGGATGGGAAATAAGAGGGTTGGTTCTTTGCTGAAGAAAAGAGGCGTTTGGCTTTGCGCTCTCTAAGCCACATTCAATAATGCATCCCTGCTACAAGCAGACGAATTGTCGCCGAGTGCTTTACAGGGTAGTCAACCTGGACATGTTGGCAAATTCACAAGCATTGGCTGCTGCTTTATGCAAATTTGTTATCAATCCTCTTATGCTAAAATCGAAATCCCATGTTTTGACCTAAACTCCATAAATCAGTTGTATATAACCCCAAGCCATAACTCCTTCTGCTTGGCTCTCCAGCAGCGCTGTATGCTACATGCTTGTATTCTTGATCCATCCATCTACTCATCAAAGCCCTCCTTGGTTCCCAACACACCAACACCACCGTTGCTGCGTCGTCGCCGACCGATCACCTCATGGATCCAATCACTGATAGTGAAGCCCCAGTGTCCGGCGACGAGGACACCGCTCATGATATTGATGATCTTGACCAACAGGCTGATGATACCGTCGCGGCTCTCGTGAACGGTCAACAGGATTGGCTCGATATCGTACTTGAAGAAAATACCAGGAATATATCGCTCGTCGACCGCCTTGCTCTGCTCGGTAACGGCATATTGGTTGGTAAGAATAGACTTTGAGTTGACGCTATACACGGTAGGCACAACAGAGAGGTAGTATTGGAACTTGTGGAAGTTGCCGGGTGCTGTGTTGACGGTGCCGTCGAGAGGGTTGACTAGCGAAGGGTAGAATGGGCCGTATGAAAGCTCCGAAATAATGTGCGAGAAGTTGAACTCTGTGACTGGTTAGCACATGATATAGACTACAATTCGTTGGACTTACGGCTGTGGTCGAGATGCTCGCCATTGCCCCTATAACCATGGCCTCGCGCAGTGATATGGAAATCACCCTGCACCTTGTTCAAGTCCAAACTTCCATAGATACGACAGCTGTCGGCATTGCCCCTGAACTTGGGTGTCTTTGCCCACTTGGCCCTCTTCTTGCCAAGCGCAACAATATCGTGAACGTGCTCCTCACCGAAACCCTCATCCTCGTATCCCAACTCGTCGTATCCAGAGCCAGTGTTGACACGGCCATGGCTATCCCGCCCGAGCTTGTGCATGCCCTTGTTGTCGACCCATTGACTCCATAGTGTCCTGTCAGCCTTGAGACGCTTAGCAGCTAGGATATGATCGCCAGACGCATCCTGGACATTAACATGAATATCGTCGCAGTTCATCTTCACTACGATGTCCATGTTGATCTGGAGCTCTCGCGAAACACCAGCCTCGACCTCAAAGTTGTGAGACTCTGCGCCGCGCCACCAGCGACCGAGCTCGCCCCAGATGAGGACAATTGAGATGATAGACACGGCCACTGTCCACTTTCCACCTCCCGATGTTCGTTGGATGTATTGCGGCTTCGATTTGGCTGTCGAGAGTTAGCGCACATAAACCCAGCAGTGATGAGAGACATACGGAATGCATCAAAAGCGCTGACCAAGCTTCCCTCTTTAGGACCAAACCTGTCCTCGTCATAATCCGACTTTTCCATTCCGTTCATCATCTTTGCAAGATTCTTCTAGTCCCGCTAGTTCGAATAGATACAAAAAAAGCTTGTTCGATGTTGTGACGTCGCGAAATCGGTCCCGTCGCAAATTATGGTCGAGAACCGCTTGGCCGACAGCAAATGCGCAGAGAGTTTGAGCCTATTGCCGCATGCCTCGGTGAAATAACGGTCAAAGGACTGGAAACCAATTGGGAACCGGTTTCAGTGGTCTTGGGAGATTCGTTCAAAAACCGACCGGGAATTTGTTGGTGAACAAAATTGGGAGTTCTCGATGTCGTCGCTTGGTTGCGCTGACAGCCGCAATCAGAAAGGACAGCTATCTGTAACTAAACTCGCCCCCCTGAAGCAGCGTCGTCAGGGTCCAGTCGCTGATTGGTGGGTAAAGCCAAGATGGGATAAAGTGTCGCCGGACCGAGCTTGTTCCTGAATCGAGGTCGGCTTTAGAGCGGGATTACTCAAGCAGCGGTTCCACTTCAAGCACAAATGGCGACATCACTGCGTCTATTCGAAGCCTTCTAGCTCGAGATCGTCAGTTCTCATGATAACGCATGATAGGTGATCAACTATCATGAGGCTGGTAGAATATGCATCGAGGCATCAGCTTGGATAGCTACTGCATCAAGCAACATGCTAGACCGCACCTGGATTTCGTGGCTGCAAGTATGAAATTTCAAACGAACGAGAGAAGATATAGGCCTGGGACTCATACTCGAGAATTGATATTTTCTTCAAAGTTACCATGAGATTTTTTCTAAACTATGCTGGATAAGGTACATGATGGCTTCTCCAGTTGAACAGATATCTCTCTCGTCAATGCTTATGAATCATTATTGCTATGGTCGGAACGGAGACCAGTCCTTGAACTTGGAATGAATTGACTATATATAATACTTATCTTCCATTAATTGAAGAAGATTCGACTGTAAATATCGGGTCATAGATGGAGGTTTCTATCGAAGGTATATCTGTGACGACCGACTCATGATATGTCGATTAGAGAAGTGGGAGTAGTACCAAACTGGCCTTCGAATTAATAGAGCCAGGTTGAATGCTAATAAAACTCAATGTTTGTGTATTTTATATAAAATGTTATGAGGTTGTACGTCACTCAATTGTTAGATCTCTCAGACCATAAGGATTCGAATAGACAAATACTAGACAGGTCACAGAGCTACAAGCGCTGACGCAAAGATCATCGTTCTCAGTCATTTGTGGAACGAAAGACCATTTGAAATGGTAGGAAGATGCCATTCTAGCATGGGAAATCTAATATCCCGGAATCAAGCTCATATATGTGCTGTACTTTGTAAGAGATTAAATGACTGGACTGCACTCTCTTGGCTTTGGCGAGTCTTTGGGAAGGTTTAGATACAGATATATGAAGATTCTGATACTCAACTGTAATCTAAAATTTTGACCGTACTTTCATGACAAAACTTATAAACTGCAGAGGGATAATTCGATAAAGATTTCAGAGGCGAAAATGACGTAATGGCTCGTCACGATCACGGTTCACCATCCATGTGTATCAATTAAGAGAGGTAAAGCATTCCAAGGAGCACCACTAACAGAAACCTGCTCGGTCCGACTGTATCTCGACAAAGTCGATCATCTCAGCACTGTTGAATGAACACTGGGTCCGTCATCCATTTTCTGGGGGATTTTCAAGGGCAATGTTGGTTCGGACCAGTTCCCCACCATCTCGATCCTCCGAGATAAAGTAAATGGAGAATATGGAGAAGTAGTAGATGGGTCGAGCGTTGGTGTGCATGGATGTAGATTGCTTAAATCAAGCTCAATTGTTTAGATATCTATGGTTTCAAATGTGATTGAAGCCTGTTAAACCCGATCAACGGGAATATGAATCACGTGGTCCCTCTACCTGAAGTCAATCATCTCGGCGCCCAGACGGGAGACCACGCGAACGACAACGGGACAAGGTAAACTTGGCACCTGGGCATCTTGGCATACCAGACCCTGGGTCGCGAATCGGAAAAGTGTGCCGATAAGCGCCTTGGCATTGAACAAAGATATCGACGACATGTTTTGTGTTTGAAGCATTAACGACACCAAAAGCGCGCTCAAAGAAGAGGAAAACAGCATGGAGATGGGCATTGAGCAGAGGCAAATGACAATGTCAAGTAGGTTTTCGGCAGAAGCGAAAGAAATGGGTGAATCGGGGCGGAATAAGCTTGCAGGGCGGGCTCCTCCATTCACGCAAGGCACGGCAAGTCTGGATTCCAGCTAGGGCTGGCGTCGTACGTTTGGTTGTAATGGAGACCATTCTTTACAACGGCGTAAACCTTCCAGAAACCAACGGTCACCTGATGACTGTCGGCTGTTGGATGTAGTAACTGAGGATATACAGTATTCGTATTACAGCGTAAAAAAGAGACGAAATACGGTCGAGCAACTGTAAGTGCGTGCAAGATCATAAAAAGAACGAACCATCAGCTCAAACCATTCCCCAACCCCTGATCACTTCGTATCAATGCGTAATCATGCTGCCCGCCCACCCATCGCAGCAAAAATAGGTACCTGACGCCGCTAATGTGACGGTTCCCGGGTCTCGCTCACTCCGTTTGAGCCACTCAACAGCTCGTGTCACCCTCCTTCTTGGCCATCCACCGTCAATCTCATTGGTTCGAGCCTCTGTTTCTCCCTCCCTCTCTCACTCCCTTTTAATTGCATTGTACGCTTCTGCATGTACCTTACCTTACCTGCAATACTAACGCACGCATTAACCCCCGTCGCCCGTTTCCATTTCTTTTCCTTGGCACTTTGACTTCTTCAACAACATCGATTCATCGCTGACCTTACGTCAACCGTTTGTCCTTTTAATCCGTCAGATCGGCCGACTCACACTCTTTGACTGCTCGGTCTGTTTTTACGATAAAATTCCACAGCTTTATCGATATTCCGACCAAGCCCTCGCTGGGCGCGTCTACCGCTCGTTCCCGTCGATTTCCATCGCTCGCTCTTAATCTCGATCGCTTCATTTCACTCGCATTCGCCCGCGATGAAGTCCATTTTTTCAACCGGCGCCGTTGCGCTTTTGGCCTCAACGGGTTTCGTTAATGCCCAGTCGCCCTATAGCATTGATTCCACAGGTGCGCCCCCCCCAACTGTTGGCTCGTAGGTAAACAGACATTGACTTTAGCAACAGATGCCATCAAGAAGTCAGCCAAGCAACTCGCCGCTGACTTGCTCACTTACTACCACGGAGACGACCCTGGCGGTGTTCCTGGTATCCTACCTGGTCCTCCCCCCAATGGTGACTACTACTGGTGGGAAGGCGGTGCTATGTGGGGGACGTATATGGATTACTGGAAGTGCACCGGCGATTCTACCTACAACAAAGTGGTGATGCAGTCCATGCAGTTCCAAGTCGGCGATGATCAGGACTACCAGCCCGCCAACGTTACTCTGTCCCTCGGAAACGACGATCAAGGTTTCTGGGGAATGTCTGCCATGTTGGCTGCTGAGCTGGACTTTCCCAACCCTGCTTCAGACCAGCCTGGATGGCTTGCCCTCGCTCAGGCCGTTTTCAACACTCAGGCCAACCCCGATCGACACGACAGCACTTGTAACGGTGGTCTTCGATGGCAAATTCCTCGAACTAACAACGGCTACGATTACAAAAACAGTCAGCGTTCCTCTTGAGATATTTACCTTGTTCGACTCTGTACTAACTTTTCAAAGGTATTGCTAATGGATGCTTCTTCAACCTGGGTGCCCGACTGGCTCGCTACACAGGCAACAAGACTTATTCCGACTGGGCTGAGAAGACCTGGGACTGGATGGAGGGCGTTGGTTTCCTTGACCCCGACACTTATAAGATTTATGACGGTGCTCATGTCGGAACAAACTGTACCGATATCAACAAGGCTCAGTTCTCTTACAACTCTGGCGTCTTCCTCCAAGGCGCTGCTTTCATGTACAACCATGTAAGTCGGTCTAAAAAAGAGATTAATGACAATTCACTGACTTCTGCAGACCAATGGTGAGCAGAAATGGAAGGACCGTGTAGACAAATTAGTCGACGCTACTATCAGCAACTTCTTCCCCGAGAATATCGCTGTCGAGATTGCCTGCGAGAACCACGGCACCTGCACCACCGATATGTACTCATTCAAGGGCTACGTCCACCGCTGGATGTCTCAGGCAACACATCTCGCTCCCTTCATCAAGCCAAAGATTCTTCCTGTTCTCCAGACATCAACCGAGGCTGCCATCAAGCAATGTACTGGAGGAGCCACAAAGCGTGCTTGCGGCTTTAAGTGGGCCAGCGGTGTCTATGATGGCAAGACAGGTGCTGGTCAGCAGATGAACGTCCTCGCTGCCGTTTCGTCTCTGCTCATGGAGAACACACCTCCCCCTGTCACGGCCAAGTCTGGAGGTACCTCCAAGGGTAACCCCAACGCCGGCAATGTCGGAGACGGCAAGATTGATAGGACCTACAAGCCTTTGACCACTGCAGACAGGGCTGGTGCTGGTATCATCACTTTCTTGGTTCTGTCATTTGCATGCGGCATCTTTGGCTGGATGAGCATGGGCAAATAGAGGATCTTTCTCGATTTCTGAATATGCCGAAAAACGAAGTCCGGCATGCACAATTG
This sequence comes from Fusarium sp. NRRL 29148, assembly GCA_013759095.1. Lineage (NCBI taxonomy): Eukaryota > Fungi > Ascomycota > Sordariomycetes > Hypocreales > Nectriaceae > Fusarium > Fusarium sp. NRRL 29148. The sequence goes on from JABSTL010000731.1 coordinate 14,870, forward strand.
TGCTTCTTTTGCAGCCTTGTATTTGGAATCTGAAGAAATGATCTCTGGGGCGTTGGATGGAGTATAACTTGACCTAAATAGCCTGGTAGGCTGGATATCTATTCTCTAAATGTTATAATGTTTTACCATTTACTCTTTGACTCTGTGTCTTGCAATTAGTGAGAGCATCACACAGTTCTACTATCGCTCAAAGGCCCAAACACTTTGCTACATAACTAGCGACCGACACAGGCACCTCAGCATCTTGAGCTACTTGAAGGAATTGAGCATTTACTGGAATGCTGATGGAATTTCGCCATGACCACGCAGGGATAAGTTGAGAAACTGCGCCATACTCATATGTATAGTTGGTATTACAGCACAATGGAGTTTGACAAAAGTCGGTATGTTGGGCACAGTGCTTGCGCAGATCCTGATAATCTCCATAGAATATCTCGCTTCTGGATACTCGGCAATTCGAACACTGCCATGAAACGAAGGCGGTATGGAAAGATGACTTGATGCTTCAACGTTTGTCTTGAAACGTCAGTGGTTCGGGCTTGGTATGATTGGTAATGGGGTCGTGCCGTTGTGTGACTGAGGCAAGCTGTCTCTCTCTTAACAGGTGTTATAACCCCGAGGAGAAGCCTTGAAAGAATGATGACTGCGACTTCAAAGCCAACGTCAGTTGTTGTTAAAAGGCATTCGTGAGGTCCAAGTAGGGTGAAACCTTGCTTCTAAGAAATCTCCAGAGACGTTGACAAACTGGTACATGACCAACTCTACGACCTCTAGTGCCACTTGGGAACGACAGCAGCATGCCACACCAAGCTCACGTTCATGTTTATGTTGAAAGATAGAATGGCACAAGGTGAAAGTTGACGTCTTGCACTTACTAAACAGCTCAAAATTGGACAGTATAAGCGACATTTTCGGAATACTCGGAAAGTCGGAAAGTTCGGTGTCGATAAACTCCTCTCTTACTCGCCATGTCTATTTTTACTTGCAGAATAGTCTACTCAGATGGAGCATATCCGTTTTGGAACAAGATCTGGGGAATAGACATAGGCCAAGCAGAGCTCGGATCTGATAACATGGGAACTTCGAGATCTCGGTCAGAGCATCCATAGCACAAGTTGGGAAGACGATAGGATATCAACGTTTCTATCTCGTGGAAGATGGGAATTGGATCTCGAAAACGAGAAAGACCATTGTCGAGTTAAGATTTGAGGGACACAACCTAGATCTAGGGCGGGAGTGGCCGTTGCTAGCCTGGTTGTCTCTAAAGATGTTATTGAAGATGTGGTAGCTTTGCTTGGGTGTTTGTACATCAGACTGAGGTCATTTTTGTGTTTCTGAAGTGGAGAGTTGTTACAGCCAACTGTTCTGTACTCCTTACATACAAGTAAGTAGACTTGACTCCAAACTCACGATGCATGGCTTGGAGTTCGTTGATCGCTCTGATCGACCTGTCTGTAGGTCTCACCACCAACAGCCACATTCAATTACAGAGTCCCATTGACAACGTGTTCTGTTACACTTGGACTTATGCTTCCCCCTCATGACGACGACATCACAAGGCAAAATTGCAAGGAATTATCTGGGTCTGGGTCTGGGTTGTCATATCCAATATCCAAAGCACGTCGTCGTCTTCCAAGATGACGCTAAGTCCAAGAGGTCCTAGCCGTGGATCCTCGCATCCCTGCATCGACCAATAGCTCGGGGGTAGTGTATTTCTATGGGGTAATTCTTACATACTAAAAACTCTAGACGATCCAGGAACACAATTTGGTTGAAAATCTGGGGGGACCGCGTGACAGCGCCATTTCTCTGGGCAAGGAACAGCCTCTGGATCACACGCACAGTGCTTGCCGTTAACTGCAAAGCGCAATTGACCAAGAATGTCAGGAGACGAGAAAAAAGCTCTGACTTTTGCCTCCAGGTTCTCAGACTGGTCACTGGTGATCACGGTGTCTACTGTTTGGCGGCTATGGGCTTAAGGGAGTGGCGGGTACGGTATTGACATGACGATCTAAAATGCGGGGAGAAGCGAAGGAACAAGAGAGAAAGGAACAAAGAAAAAATTCTAAAGATGGGTCCATTTGTGGGGGGAGCTCAAAGAAAGTATCTGCAATTGCGTTTGTTATGCTGTGTTGTGTTTGTTTGGCTTGGCTTGACTTGGCTTGGTTTGGCTGAAGGTAGGTCAAGGTAAGGTTGTGTTTGCTGTGGCCCCCTTGAATAAGCTTGAGTCGTGGTATAACTACCCAAGCTCTTCCCATCATGACAACCTCTCTTTCTCTTCTCAAGCTCTAATTACTCTTGAAAATCCAATCTTCAACTTGACATTGAATCAACTATATCCTCTTCTCATCCTCAACACTGAGAAATCATCACAACCTACAACCCACCTCACTTACACGCCCACACCCACAACCACAACCACAACCA
>JABSTL010000732.1:0-12859 GCA_013759095.1 Fusarium sp. NRRL 29148
CTCTGTACCTGCAGTACTGGCCATGCAGGTGTTCACTACCAAGATGGAATCGAGAAGAACTGTCATTCTTCCCGACATGTTCAAAGGCTTCGTGGTCGAGACTCCGCCTATGAATCCCAACTATGAAACAGTCAAGCCTATATCCGAGAGGTGGCTCGCAGAGTATGCTGCCTTCGACCTTGATGCATGCCCATACTAATGCACTATTAGGAAGTGTTCCTTCTCGCCTCGAATGAAGAAGAGGGTGGAGTTCTGCGACTTTGCCATCTTCATTTCTATCGCTGCTCCTGATGCTCCATTCGACAAGCTCAAGACGATGTGCGATTGGGGGAACTGGGTACGTCAACCATGTCTCTTGATCTACTGCTACTGACATTTCTTCCAGGTCTTCCCTTTCGATGATAGTATGTACTGCCATTCAGGTCGATTGTTGGTTATGCGAGCTAACAATTGCAGTGTTCGATGAAGGATCATTGAAAACTGATCCGAAACGATCGCAAGTCGTCATCGACAGTCTCATGGCAGACATGCTAGACAAGACTTATACAAGACCCAAGAGCGCGGTAGTCCAGGCCCATGACGACATTTTCAGAAGAGTCTCAGAGGTAAGTCTACCCGTATATCATGACGCTATCGTTATCTGACATGCGATCTTGATAGGGCTCGACTGTTGGTAAGTCCCCCCACGCTGTTTCTCACGTGGACCTCACTAACAGTCTCAGGTGCACGTAGAAGATTTGCTCTCGCAATGAAGCAATACACAGACGGAGTAGTCCATCATGTGAAGCAATTTTCTAGAAACAGCATTCCTAGTATCCACGAGATGCTTGATACAAGGCGGCTTTCATCTGGAGTGACGCCCTTGTACCATCTGATTGAATATGCTCATGATATCAAGTTACCAGATGAAGTATTCCAAAACCGTATAATCCAAAAGTTAGAGCTTCTGGGTACGGACTTTGTCCTGCTGTAAGAACTACCCATTGTTCATATTGGCTTCGGATAACTGATCGACATACAAGGTCCAATGACATCCTATCGTATCGAAAGGAAGAGGTAAGTCTACCTATCGCGCACAATATTTGACAACAGGACGCTAACATGGCGCAGAATGACGACTGCCCGTTTAGCATGGTCGCAGCTTGTCGAATGACTGGCCAATCTCCACAAGAGGCATTCGATACAGTCGGGAACCTTCTTGAGGCAAGATACCAAGATTGGCAGAATGCAATTGAGCAACTGCCAAGCTGGGGACCCGAGATCGACGCGAATGTCGCTCGTTATATCCAAGGTATTCAAAATGTAGTACAAGCCAACATCACGTGGAGGTGCGAGATTCCTACCGAAAGCGAAACCGATTAAATGCTGACAACATGCGACAGCTTCCGATCGGGGAGATATTTTGGCAAACAAGCGCCCGTAATTCGACGGACGAGGATGATTGATGTGATGGTTAGTCCACCATTTTTACGGGCAAGAAAAAGTCGGTCTGGGGGGTCGAAATTGGTAATTGGACCATTTTTCAGACGGTTCCTTGGGTCGTTCGTCATTTGTTTTATGTTTGCTTTTTATTTTACCATTCTGAAGGGTTGAGGGAGGGGAGTCACGGACCCGAAAATTCGGAACCGGCTGTAGCTATTGACTTTACGGATAGATTGGAATAAAAACATCAAAGCTGGGACAAATGGCCAGCTCCGTAATCAGATTTATCAGTGCGCACGATCTGCCCGGAAATTGCACTGACAGCGGGTAGCCCTCGGTAGCGGAGAGTCTGTGTGCTCAACTGTAAAATACTTGTGCGTCACTGAAAATCCCGCTGTCCAGGGAGAGCTGACAGGCTGATCACTTCCCTAAACGTCCTCTAGCCTACGACATGGGCATGCATGTCAGTGGATCGAGTGCTCCCCATCGGGCCAATACCTTTGTTATTCCCGCGTTCCCAGCCAGTGAGAGCCCCCCTTCTGTGAGGGGAGAAAAGAGCGGGATCCCGCTTTGTGTGTGTCATGCTATGCTTATGCTGTTGGTGAGGCCCGTATCACTTCACCTTATGCACTCTGTCTTCGGGCGTCATGCCGAAAGCTTTCGGCCGATGTATTTCGGACACCACCGACTTTTGGGTGCAGTACAGAACTCCGAAAATGAATCCATTGTCTATATCATAGACCGATACTAATGTTCAAGTTTGCATTTTTACTAAACTTTACTTTGGGGCATTTATCTAAAAATGTCAACAAAACCGCTGACTAAAACACCAACCCTGAAACGGTCACGGGTCCAAGCAGAGGACCAAGATAACAATTACGATGCCTCGGAAAACACAAGCCTCAGCCATTTATTACATACAGATGAGAGTCATCTTGATGATGAATTCCCCTACTCACTAGTCAGTTCTTCAGGCCTGATAAATATAGTCGTGGCGATAGTTCTGACTGTATCTAACCTCGTCTGCAGCATAATAGCAAGGACCATCATGACCTAGTGGCTCTGGATGCTAGCGCTGATTCTCAATTACAAAATGCGCTCCGCTCCCTCCCAGCCAAGCCTCAATTAGGTGAGCATCTCGTAATCTGACCTTATCTCACATCTGACATTTTCCAAGACGCTCTGATCGAAGCATTCTTCAGCAATGTCAATCACCATTACAACTTCATACACCCGCCGGCCTTTATACGACAATACGTCAATTGGTCGTGCAGAACGCAACAACGATGTGTCCAGGACCTTCAACTCACTACCCTCATTTTCATGATGTGCGCTTGCGTCACGCAGCATCTTAACATTGACGCGCAACAACCACCGAAGGATGTTTCCAAGGCATATCATGATGCTGGGACACGCCTCGCCGAGGCAATACCAGCTGGGTCCTATCATCTGATTAATCTTCAGTGGAAAGTCCTTTCTATCTGTTGGTTCAAAGGCGAGGCAAAATTCACTGAGGCCTGGCATACGATTGGTCTCGCTGTGCAAGAGGCATACGAGTTGGGTGAGTCGATAACAGCAATAGATCAAGCAGGCTCTTGCTGAACATCTTATGCAGGACTACACAAGTCGCGAGACAAAACGACACAGAATATCGAGGTGCAGATTGGTCGGCGAGCCTGGCGCGTTTTGTACTGCTGGAACTGGTATGTGAAACCGGTCCAGGATGAAGACTCGTTCAACAGCTAACATCACACAGGCAATTATCTTCAATACTAGGACGGCCGTTCATCATGAATGACATTGATTCAGAGCCTGAACAACCGGACCTGAAGAATACAACGCCAACACCGACACTCCATACTAAGCTCCAATACCAACTCATATCATCTCTCGCCAAGCGTTGGCAGACACCACAGAACATCAACACGCCATTCAAAATCCGGGAATACAAGAAGATGGTAGAACATCACGTATACTCCTTCCCAGCTGTGTTTGCTTTAGATAACCCAGACACTTCGAAAGATGCTGAATGGCCATGGGTCGTGACGCATCGCTACTACGTCCAGGCAATGGCGTACTTTATGATTCTCCAACCATACAAAGCCTATTTGCTGCATCCATCGACAAATCTGTCTGTACCCGAGATACAGCAACTACGAGCAGAAGCGGTAGAGTGCTCGCTGGAGACGTTGCAAATCGCAACGCAATGGGCATCCCGAGTCTCACAAGGTGATGGGCAGTTTCATCTTGTTGTTCTGTGTCTCTTCGACACGGCCGCTTTCTTGTCTATGTCTCTACAAAAGGACCAAGTGAAGGACTTTCCTCAACGGATCAAAGCTGTTGTTGCGGTTAATGATGCTGCTGCGACATTGAAGGAGCTTCAGGCAATATCACGGGGGGCTCAATCGTCGCATGGACTTTTATGCAAGATTTTACGGAAAATGGATTGGAATGCTACGGAGAAATGAGAAACGCCACGACTTACGATTTATGTCATGTATTATACCTAGCTGCACTCAGGTGTTTTGATATCTGAAATGACAAATGCTTATGATCTCTCAAGCCTCTCCGTGATGGAGTATGTCATTTGCCATCAGCCCAAAATCTCTCCAAAGCATCTTGTCGAACTTCATATGCCCAGTGGTGGCACGTCTGATGAACTACAGGGCTCACATCAATGTCGTCTTCGTCCCTGCCGTCATCCGCAAAAACCGTCCTTATCCCCAAAGCCACGTACTTTTTGAGCAAGATCCGTCGCCAACGACCCGTGTCGCCAACACATTTCTTCCAGCGACTGATCTGGCGCTCGTCATCAGAACATCGACGACCCATCCAGAAGCGACAATACCACTGAAACCACCCCCGAACGTCGTACTCGTGTGCGATCCAGCCAGCTGCTTCCCATTCCTCAATGCTTTGCCCGCATGCGACGCCGTACTTGTTTATCTCGGGTTTGTATGTGTCGCTGGTGAGATATTCATCCACGTTCAATCCTGCAGTCCACGAGGATGGTAATTCTCTCCAATCATCTTGTATAGTGATTTTCAGATGCTTGGAGAATAAAGGTCGCCAGTAAGAGCCGCCAAAGCTTCCTTCGCGAATGATCTCTTCTGGGGATTTGTTGGGCCGGAAATCAGGATGAGAATCGAAATTAAATACCCCGGAAGCATCACGCGTCGGCTCGCCAGCTTCTGGCTTCCATCTATTCCACCCGTCTATAACGAATTTGACGTCTTTGCGAGTTTGAGCTTCTGCTTCTGGATCTGAACTCGTTGATTGCACGTCGTTTTTTGTCCGACTTTGTTTTCTCTTTGTGAAGGATGTCTGTGATACAGATTCATCATCTCGCTCCTTATCGTAACTCGGCTTCCTGCTGGCTTCCGCTAATCGCCTGGATTGTCTTGTTGGCGCGCGTGGTGAGGTGGCCTTACGTTTACCTTTTTTGTTGGCAGGGTTGGATTGAGGATCGACCTTAGGTACAGGACTCTTGAGTTCACTGAGAAGTATCTGATTCTGCTTAATATTCTCTTGTCGCCTTGCCGCAAAGTCTGCCATCTTGGTATTCGAGACGTGTTTACGATGGTGATAAATGCCTAGGAGCTGTCAAATACAGTTGGGGTGCAGGTTGGACCACGACGTCATAGACCTGAAGCTGCATCATGATGTACAGATACGGTTAGTGCCCAGTGAGTGTAGGGTAGTTTTATTATTGAGTCTGTTCATTAATACTTGGGACTTGAAATTATATTCGCTCCTAGAACACAGGGGTTAATTGAATAACATTAAATACAGTTTAAACATAGATGGTCTCTTTGACCTCGGTAATATGAACTTCTCGCCTACGGAGTATCGCGAGGGGCTTGTTAAATCAAGGCCGGATGCCGGACCGGCTCCATTCAACATAGCCGGCAACGGTCCCCAAGAGTCTCAGTCGGCTTGAGCTTGGAGGCCATGCATTTGTTCAAAAGCGTCTCAAACTCGTCCCTTTTCTAGGAAGATGTTCCTCATGATCATCCCTGGTTTTCTATTCTGACATGCCAGCCTATCAGTCACCATGAATGCCCATAAGACCCTCCGACAACTCAGCCTTGGCTCCAGCTTTACTCGTTCTCAGCGACGACATGCGTGGGGCTCGCCTCATAGTCTTTTTGCCACATCCGCTGTCGCTTCATCGATTGACAGGTCCAACACAATCGGCTTCATCGGCCTCGGCGCCATGGGCGGTCATATGGTCAGCTCTTGCAAATTCATTTCATTTCTATAGAAGGAGTTCTAATCTACCTCGTTAGATTACCAACCTTATCTCAAGATACCAAAGCCCCTCAAGCGGAAACAAGGTCGGCTTCGCATTATGTGATGTGAACCAGGCCGCAGTGGACACTATCATCAAACGCCAAAATGCTGAGCACCCTGACGTGCCTCTCATTAGTTGCTCAAGTAAGCATGGACAATATGAAGACTTACCATACACACTAGTATCAAACGCTGACACCTGATAGCGCCTTATGATGTAGCTCAGAAGGCCTCTACCATCATCACCATGGTGCCTACCGGAAAGCATGTCCGGGAAGTATACGTCGGTGAAGGCAGGAGTGTTCTGAGTGCTCTCAAAGAAATGAGTCAAGATCAACGGGCAAGTACTCTTTGTATGGATCAGTCAACCATCGAACAAAGCGTCAGCAAAGCGGTTGCCCTGCAACTACGACAGGTTGGCGCAGATCTGGTGGACGCCCCAGTATCAGGAGGTAACTACGCCGAGTCACTCATTTCTTCCATAGTAACTGATTCACCACGGTGCAGGTGTCGTTGGTGCAGAAAAGGGCACATTGGCCATCATGGTGGGAGGATCCAAGACCTCGTTCAATCGCTCGGTTCCCGTCCTTGAAGCCATGTCTCGCAAGGTCACATATTGTGGTGACCTCGGCGCTGGACTTGCCGCCAAGATATCTAATAAGTGTGTAACCCCTCAAGTGGCTGCTTGCGATAGGATTGCTAAATGAAATATAGTCTTCTGCTTGGTATCACGATGCTTGGCCTGAGGTGAGTTAGAAACAGTCAGAACCTAGATACTGAAGAGCAGAGTCTAACAAAATTAAGCGAGGCGATGCTGCTAGGTAAAAGACTCGGAGTCGATCCGCAAGTCCTTGCTGATATCATTAACAACTCCACGGGGCGATGCTGGTCTAGTGAGGTAAGTCGTCCAAACGACCTCGCAAAAGTGGATCGGCGTCTTCCAGTTAGAGTACAAGCTAATGTTCTTGTCTAGGTCAACCACCCCGTTCCTGAGGTTAGGGTCGGATATGCTAGCCCTCCAGCTCACCGACAGTACGAGGGCGGCTTCGTAACCAAGCTGGCTCACAAGGACCTTGCCCTCGCGGTATCGGCCGCTGCAGAGGCCAATGTTCCTCTCGCGGTGGGAAGATGCGTGGAGGAGACGTATAGATCATTGGCCAAGTCTAAGGAGTTTGGAGATCGCGACTTCAGCGTCATTTACGAGGCTCTCGATTCCTTGGGCTCAACTAAGGTGTAAGGCGCTTGTCGTGAAATTTATAGCAGGACCTATCAATAAGATAACTAACAGCCAATTTGGAAAATGGGCATTTAGCATAAAGAGCTCTAATGGCTTTGAAGCATGCATATGAATCTACTATGATATTTTAAACAGCTTGACACTAGGTCTCAATTCCTGTCAACTACTGTTCTTCTATTCCTCCTGAGTTGGCCCATTAAAATTAGAGAGCAAAGCATAATCGATTGGACCAAACAAATCGATCCACGAGTTTGGCATGAGTTCATCTGATACCTGGCCACTCGTCTGAGCATCCTGGCTCAGCTGGTTTGACATCGTATTATAGTCGACCAGGGCCCACATCGCTTCTTCCATTTCAGGCGTGAAGCTCAACCCCTGGGTGAGGCTATTCAACTGGCGCCCCGCAAACCCATCGAAGACTATCTGGCGAAGTGTCGAGGCCTGTCGACGATAGTTAGTGCACAAACAAGACAAACAAAACTGAGATCTAGCACGTCACCATTGTTCTGACATTACTCCAGTGATGACCAATGATATCCAGATAGCCCAAGGCCTCCTCGAGCAATATCTGGGCCTCTTGGCAAGTCGGCGAGTCCTCGTCATAGGTCCGGAGCGCGATAATGGAGCCAGCCACTGTGACCGCATAGCCGCTGGATGAGGCATGGAAAGAGAAGCCCAACTTGCGCGACTCGCGGATAAGAGCCATCATCTGCTGTGCGTGAAGCCAGGCCAAGTCAGATGATCGCTTGATGAAACTGATAGGGGCGAGGTTTCGGCAAGTGTTGATGCGACGCCGTAGTAGGAAAGGATGGTTGAGTAGACAATAGCACAGGTGAAATAATGCTCGCGAGAAGATGATCGGACCGGAGGACTGGCTGTCTACCACGCCTTCAGCCAAGATATAAGGTGCGAGTATCTCGTCGATTGGCCTCTGTATCTCCAGATACGCTTCGAAATGGAGAAGGTCGGATTCAATGCCAGCGAAATCTGAACCCGGATCCCAGGGCGGGTGCGGGCCTCTGATGTTGAAGTCTTGAAGTACATATTGCGCGCATCGGCCGAGGATCTGCGCAATAGCGATGACCTGCGCCAAAGGACATTGGCGTTGAGATACCGAGAGGGTTCTGTTCGTCATCTCGTCCAACGATTGTGTCTTGGTCCCGAGGCCGTCCCTCCAGATCGACTCATCACACGGAAGCTGTAGGTGGCACGATGCATCAACGATAGCTGGTGGTCTACCACGGCCGCAAGATACCAAGCGATCCAACAGATATACTGACCAAAACACCCGTCGTCGTTCTTCCTGCTGGGCATACGAGAGATGCGCTGCGTTCTCCAGCATGAGCCCACAATCCTGCGCGATCCTGACAGCCAGGCCGACTTTGACCCACGCTGAGCCATGGCGTAATCGACCAGCTATTATGAGTGATAAGTGTCCGACATAGTGAGCATCAACACATCTGGAGACTACAAAACGTACCAGTAAAGTCGAACAAGCCCAGCAAGGCCACTGTCTGGACCGTGGACACCTCTGCCACCTTGCCCACTGTGAAACAATCCGACACAATGAGCTTCCAAGACCTGTTGGCATACTCGACAGACATCTCCAAGGAGCGACCCGAATAGTACGGATGCGAGCAGAACCGGACCGCAGTCGCCATGACGGCTAGGACTAGATGTTTAGGGATCGCGTGTTGAGCCAAGCCCCGCCGGAAGGTTTCTTCATGAAAGAACGAGTAGGGCTGGTTCTGGCAGTAATCAAAATACGAATCAACGACTGCCATGAGAACATCCTCCGGTGTCCCGAAGTCCTCGATCGCAGTGTCATTATGCGGCGAAGGCTGGAACGTAGTGCCACCTGTCCTAGGGCTGCTGACGCTCCCAGGACGCCCGGAAGAAGCTGGCAGCCCTGCCGACGTGGCACCCAGGTTAGTATTACTGCTATCTACCAGTGCAACGAGGCATCTCTCAATCCTGCAAAGTGTTCAGTTTCACGATTCTTTATTGCTGGGACACAAGCTCACCGTTGCAGGCTTGATCCCATGGACTCGATCTTTGCCTCTAGTGTCCCAATCCTATTAACGAGCTCCGATGTCTAACATGCAGGCTTTAACACACTGTTGCCTGGATGGATATGGAGTCAGGTCAATATATACCTGTGCATCGCTCGACTCGGAGGTTTGTGTTTGCCGACAAGTCTCGGGATCGTCGATGGCGATGCTCGCCGAGCGAGTCCTTTGCTGCCTAGGAGCCTGCCGCCGAGAAGCCTCAACAGGATATACACAGTCTTGCATCGTTAAACATAAGCCCGATAAACTTATCGTAGGATGCGAGGCATCACTCACCAATCTTGAGTCGTTGGCACTGTCCACATACAGGTCGATCGCCAGTGCACCGGCATTTTTTCCGTCTTGGGTAATCAGCTACCTATCGCGCGCAGGCCTAAAAGGCGGGGTAGCAATTGCGTACCTGCACTGTAGGCATGCTTGGGCTATACGCTGCACTGGAAAGTAAGTATCGGCGTTGCTCCCCATGGCACAGATAAGCAGGACACGGAGTGGATGCTTGCGTGCTGGAACGTGGATGGGCTCGACGAGTTGTTTGGTCTGGCTTCTCACGTTGAAGATCCGGACCGCCACTACCGATGTCAGCCACGGTCGCCTATTTTCGGCCTAGTTACATGCAAGGAGACAGCACTTGATTACCACGTGGAGTGTAGCCGGACCGTCTCCACTTGTCGGAGTTCGAGACCGTTTCTAGATACGTATGATCGCGGTTTTCGGAGTCAGATACCGTAGTTGCAGCAATGGATCACAATTCAAAAGTATGATTCAACGACTTTATAGAGGTTGATGGCTTATCTTTAATGGGATATAGAATCAAATTCTTTACCCTAACAACCAAGACCATCAACCAGACAGCCAAACACAGAGTACACAGGAACGACCATCAAACAGCTACACAGCGCGCAGGAATGGACACCGAGCCTCATATCTCTATGTAAGCATCTCAAGCAAGAGAACTTTTCCTGGCAGCTTCAACGCTGACATTCTTTTTCACAACAGCGAAAGCGAGGAAACGCAAGAGCACATGCCAGTAATCCTCGATGGGAATCAAATCAGCCAAACAGTCTTCAGCTCGTTCCCAGACACTAAATACGGCACTGTGGTCTGGCAAACACTTCTCTCCAAGCCAAGCACCAGCTCCGACTCGATGTGCGTAGGGATCGCGACATGTCCCGCCAACGGTACACTCGCCCTGCCCAGCATTCTCAGGCAGAGGTCTACTACGTGATTGAGGGGTCTGGGCAGGTTGAGATTGAAGGGGTCAGGCACCATGTCAAGGCGGGAACCGTACTTTGGATTCCCGGGAATGCGATGCATGGCGCCTTTTGCGGGCCTGATGAGGCGCTGAAGTGGCTCTATGTCTTTCCAGAAGCACGGTTTGAAGACATCGTTTACAGGTTTAAAGATACATAGTGGGCGTTGTATTGAGCAATTGTGGGGGAAAGAACACCCAGGATTCTCACAAGAAGCTTTTAATTTCATACTTACTGCAGTTTTTTCTTTGGTTTATCTTGTGTCATTTCCGATTGACGAAATTACCTACTTGAGCTGTGTGTTTTACACTTTTACTGCAAAAACATCTAAATTTTAAACCTTTGCCACCATTGGCCACATGAATGTCAATGAGCTGTCGCATCTGTGACGTGTCAAAGCCCTCACCATCTCAAACAAACTCAGATTATCGATGGCACTAATGCAAGGAATAAACTTTAATACCGAATTGATACAGCAAAAGAACAACTGATATAAAGGCACCCTGGGAGTATCTCAGTTTCGGTCAGCACATACTGGAGATCATCTGGCAGCCAAGTCACTCACGGACCGTACCCACTCTCCGTGAAGAAAACGCCCTTGGGCCGAACAGCCCCATACAAATAGCAGACCCATGAAATAATTGCCGTATAGTTTCCGATTCGTAGATTGTGCCAGAAGTAATATGTATAAGATAAGGTAACAGAAGTCGCTTTACCAAACACGTAAGTTCTTTAATCTACTGGCATACCATTTTCCTATCTCACCATTTCATTCATCAACTACCATCGATAATGACGCAGATAGTCTCGGGCGCTGATATCTACGGACAAGGGTCCTGGATTGACTCCAAGGCACCACCAGTGCCCGATGATGCACGCCGACTTCTCAAGACGCTGGCCGAGGCGACGCCCGGATTCACAAAAGACCCCGCCGTTCTGGAAACGGTATCTTTCACCGGTTCTTCCGACACAATCGTCCCTGGCCCCTTAAAGTCAGCCGTTATCGCTGGGGCTCTGCACGCCATGAGCGGCATTGTCGCTAACGAGCTCCTCGAGCTCAGAGATGGCCAGGACCCTAGTCGGACTGTGTCAGTCGATACCGACCATGCTGCATTCTGGCTCGGAAGCGTGGGCATGACCAAGCGCAACGGGCAGACTGTCCAGGAGCTTGCCAGGGAGGGTAGACTAGGTGCCATCTTCCCTAAAGATCTTCAAGGAGGCATCTTCGGAACGCCACTGAGGTTGCGTGCTACCGCGAACTATGAGACCAAGGATGAGGGCGTTTGGTTCCAACTGCATGGTTCTCTAGGGGCAGATCCGGTACTAAGGACTATCGGCATAGATCCATCACAAGAGTGCAGCAGTAACGATGAGGCTTATCGAGTCATCGCCGAGAACGTTCGCAAGTTTGGAGCGCATGAGCTTGAGATGATACACTTCGTTCAAGGCCTTTGTGGAAGTATCTGCTATACTCCTGCTGGATGGAAGCAGACACGCATGGCCAAGGACTTGTCTAAGCATCCCCTTATCAACTACAAGCACCAGACACATGCAGTCCCTACACCAGCCATTCGATTGCCAGTATCTACCGATAAGCGACCACTCGCCGGTATCAAGGTTGTAGAACTTGTCCGCATTATTGCAGGCCCTGTGATTGGAACGACATTAGCTGCTCTTGGAGCGGATGTGATTCGTGTGAATTGCGGTCGCCTCCCTGACTTTAATGTAAGCCCTTTTTTACCCTTTTCGTCTCCGCACACGAGAACTCGCCATCTCATCGCCATCTCTTCTATTTATAGTTGTCCGTGGAATGTTGAAGCTAACGACATTTAATAGGGGCTTCAACTGACGCTGAATGCTGGCGTCAGAACTGTGGATATTGACTTGGCCAAGGATGATGAAGTAAAGCAACTCCTTGAGTTAGTCTCAGATGCAGATGTCTTCATCCAAGGCTACAGACCAGGAGTGATTGCCAAGAAAGACCTCAGCCGTGATAATCTTCTAGAGATAGCTGGCAAGAGAGGCAAGGGCATCGTGTATGTGGAAGAGAATTGCTATGGGCCAGATGGCCCTATGGCCGATCGACCTGGCTGGCAACAAATTGCTGATGCCGCCTCTGGATGTTCCCATGTTATCGGGAAAAGCCTGGGCCACAAAGACGGAACATGTGTGCTTCCTGCTCTACCAGTGCCTGATATGCTCACGGGTTTGATCGGTGCCATCGGCACTATGATGGCCATCAGGGATCGCGCTCGCCAAGGTGGATCCTATCACGTCTTTGCTTCCCTCATGGCCGCTGCTGCTCTCCATCTAAGCCCTGAGCTCGGGTTATACTCACCAGAAGTGGTACAGGGTTGCCAAGAGAAGTTCGGTTGGGATGAAACGAGCCCTGACCAGTTTGTTCTTGAGCTGTTGGACGTGGTACTTAAGTCATGGGCTACAGCGATGCCGGAGTCCTTTGGAGAAGGTTCACCTTACATGTCTACCCTCAAAGGTGACTGGGGCGAATTCGAAGTTCTGAAGCCGGTTGTTCAGCTGAACGACGGAAACGCATCGCCATACTACTCATCTGCTCCAGAGCCTAACTG
>JABSTL010000733.1:0-38516 GCA_013759095.1 Fusarium sp. NRRL 29148
AATGAACTCAACAAGATACTTAATCATCTTCATTCGGAAAAGAGGGGGGATCTGATACTCCGCACGGCCAACTGGCTGGGAAGATGCATTTGCCTGTTCAGACTCCAATTTTCTCTTCTTCGTGTTTGGAGACTGGGAAAGGGACCTCGCCCCAAAAGATGCCGATTTTCCTTCAACTCGCCGTTCTTCCCATGTCCAGATCAGCCACATCATGTTAAGGCAGAGCCTCTTGGACTCGTGCGACGCATTTTGGGGAGTGGCGAGCTTCCGTAGAGAACTGATCATCAAAGTGATGTATCTATCACGAGCTTCATAGAATAGATCAGGATGTTTAACAAGGAAATGGTAGATACTCGTCATCTGCTGGGCATTTTGCCCTTCGTCGACGAGAACCCGCCGGGGGGCAATGGCCCAAGCCGCAACGCGCTCGTTCTGGCCAGTTCCACATCGTTTCGGTAGCATAGGGGCAATGAGTTCGAGTGCTTGAGTAACCAAGGCGCGTCCCTCGTTCTGGTTGGCTTTGAGGAGAGAGAGGTACACCTGAGTGACAATCTTCGGAGGTGTCTCATAATGAGCGATGAAGTATCCAATCACTACGTAAGCAGCATGCTTGTTGATGACATCCTCCAGACGAATGAAAGTCCATCCGAACTTGATGATATCTTTCCGGGCATCCTGAAGGGGTGTATGATAGTATTTAACCAACATTGCCGAAAGCTGCAAAACCTCATAGCGAGTGTGATCGATGCCAGGCTGAGCTTGGTCGTCCGTTGTCGACTCCGGTTGAACCTTCCAGATCTTGCTGCTAACTGCATCAATGACAGCTCTATCCATAAGTCGAGGGGTCCTGTTCTGGTCGAGCTGTTTCCAGTTTCGCATAACGTCCATGGCGACGATTGGGTTAACGATATAATGGAGGAGGAAATGCTTCATCTTGTTTGAAGCGGACTTCCCAGCATAGGTATCCAGGCAGCGGAGGACAATGGTTTTCCAGAAGTCAACTGCATCACTGCAGATTATTCTCTGGTAAATGAAGGAGAACAGCTCCTGGGTGATCCGTAGCTCATCAGATGTCACGCATTCGATCAAGTTGAAAAGAGGATCCAAGTCTTTGGGTGCCCTTTCGAGAGACTTGACGAGGATAGTCATCAACTCTTCAGCTGCTTGGTAAGCAGGTAATCGGAGATGTGCGGGAAGGGTGTGTTGTCGAAGATGTGTTTCCAGCTCCTTGCCAATACTCTTAAGCCAGTCGAGATGCTCCTTTTTGTCCATCCACTTCTCTGCACTGGGGAAATGGCTGAGAGACTCAAAAATGTGGATCGCGTTCACCATGGCAATGAACTTGGCCTCGCTGTTTTGGCTGATAAGCTCATTGCAACGGGTAATGAGACCATCGAGATTCTCAATTGCGACTTCTCGCAAAGCATTACTGTCGACATGAGCAAGGACCTGGGCCAACAACCGGCCATATTTGAGGTCTTCGACTTTGCCGAAAAGGAAAGCCCAAATTTCTTTTGGATATCGATTCATGTATCTGTAAATAGGCAAGCGGAAAGGACTCAGTTGAGTTCTGCGCAATTTTTCCTCTAAACCAAGAAAGCAGTCGATCAGTCGTTCCTTAAAGGCTTCAGCGGGAGCAGGAAGCAGATGGAAAATGGTCAATATGGCAGTGATGATCTTCATCTGCGGGTGTTGGTCAAAGAAAGTAAAGGATATCTGTTGCAAGGCACTAGGCTCGACGATTGAGTCGATCTGTTCTAGTAAGCGAGCACCGATCTCGACCTTGAAATAAGATGTAAGCAGCTTCAGCAACCTAGACAAATTGTCGAGTCCTGCGGTGCTTAAGCGTTTAGGATCCGAGAGGCTCTGTAGCACTGGTCGCAAACCTCCCTGTAGGAGCTCCTTAGGCAGGCGTCTATCAACCGATAAGACAGACTTTAGGGCATCGTTCGCTGCATTGATGGTGGGTTTTGACTCTGAATACAGGCATTTGAAAAAGACACTGAGGATCTTGGTCTTAGTCGGCTGGTTGGAGAATTCCTCAAACGTCATTGCAGTTGTAAGAAGCTTAATACATGAAACTCGAAGGTTGACAATGTGCTCATGAGTACGGAACTCCGCAGGCTTGTTAGCAAGAGATTCGTCACTCGCATCCGCAAGGGCCAATGACTCCATCAGAAGACGGTTTAGGTTCTCATCAAATGGGACCCAGTCGTTCTTCAAGCTCATGTGGTACGTCATGGCATTGATGTAGCCGATCTGAATACTGAAGGGCAACGCACGTAAAGGCTTGGCAAAGATGGGTTGCAGAATCTTGTCCTTGCAGGGTTCCAACACTTCCCAGACCTCACACTTTGCCGCTGTCGCGATGAGTTCCAGTGAGTGTTTTGCGGTCTCTCGAACATGCTTGTTCATATGGTACAGATCGTTGCCAAATTGTTGACAAATCTGGGCAAGTCGAGGTTGCTTGAGCTGAGGGTTTTGCGTCTGCCCTGGTTGTTGCGTGATGGGCAGTGTATCCTCCTTAGTTATGTCTTTGGTGATGCGCTTCAAGAGGACCTCCAAGCTAGTTTGAGCGAGGCAACGCGTCTTTTCGGGAAGATCCTGGGGCATGTCTTTGACCACATAAGTAAGCGCACGGATAAACTCGGTTTGCTTGGATGTGATCCACGTGTCGCCAAGATCAAGTTCAGTAAGGAGGTAATTGATACCTAGACTACCACCAGTCTTGGTGAACCACTCTTCTTCATAGCAGCTGTGGCAGAAAGTGCTGCTTAGATGACTGAAGAAAGGAAGCTTGCCAACATCACTTTCTGAACCAAAGATAATTGCTGTAGCGTCATACATCTCACGAATGGCACTCTTACCCGCCTCGCGCACATCAGGGTGATCAGAAGCCAGCGACTCGACAATAGCGTCCGAGAGATTGCGTGTATCGATGTGCAAGGGGCCCTCGCCAGCATTAGGGTCGAAGGGGCTAAATGTTCGCTTCAAATCCACCAAAGCTCTACCAATCTCAATAATCGCGAAGTGCTTGCAGACGTTCAGTAAGAAGGTGCTGGCTTCATCCTTGAATTCCGGGAAAGAATGAGCAAACATGATGGCCTTGAGAAGCCGTTTGACGACCAGATCTTCGCTCTCCTTCTTCGGAATTGATCGCTCACGGTCGGAGATGTCAAAATTGGCGGTGTTGATCTCATACCTTCTCGCAACCAAATCTTCAGCTTGAAGTCGCAAAAGACGCGGGAGGTCATCTGGCAGCTGATCATAACCGATTCGAAGTTTGAGCTGTGCCTTGATCAAGTGCAATGCTTGCTTCTTATAGTAAGCATCATATTGTTTGTTATGGTTATTCTTGGTTGCCTTTGGAAACTCCATTAACTTCTGGATAGCAAAGTCAATTCCCATGTCAGCAGGGAAGGCCCTGTCCTTCTTAGAGCCCAGAAGTCTCAGATCAAAGCTTGAGGGATCATCAGCATACTCCCTATAAGTAAGCGGCACAGCACTAGTCATAAACTTCCTGTTCCTCCCACCCAGTTTACCAAGAATTCGCATCGTGGTATGGGCGTGAAAGTGGCTGTAAGGGTGGGGTTTGAGATGGTCAAAGAGAGCAGTCATCAGCTCATCAATGACAGGTGCCATAATGGGATCAAGATAGTCGGCTGTTAGGTTATCAACACACAGCTCCAATGTTCGCAGCCCTTGTCCGACAAGATCCGTGCCTGCGCGCAGAGCAACAACAAGTGGACGCATCAGGAAGCTGAGGTGCGGTAACAAATGACTAAGTCGAGCCGGGACTGTGAGACAGAGCTCCACGTAGAGGTCGCGCTCAGATGGCTTTCGTGCAGCCATGAGAAGATTGTTCAGCACATCCAGGAGCATTTCAAGCAAAGGGAGGATTTGCTTATAAAGCTGCTCGAATTTACCACCACCAATGCTGCGAAACAGCGAGCGAAGAAGGAGAAAATAGTTCATTGGTTCTTCTGCTTTTGTTGATAGCTCGATGGATTTCGTGACAATGCTGACAACGTGTGGTAGTAAAACTTGTTCATTCTGGTTGGCGAATAGGGTAACGGCCATGAAAGCCAACTTGAAGAGCCTCAACAGAATGGATGATTTCTTGACATCTGCAGAGCCGACCTGGTCGATTCGCTCCATGAGGAATTGCAGAAGCATACCGCAGAAGCTAGGGGAAGTCGCTTCGCTAGCGAGAAAGAATTGGGGTATATGTAACAACGCTGTATGTTCAAAGATCATATCATAAAGGCGTGGAATCTCCTGCTGGAACACCTCGTGAAAGGTAGCCGGATCGATGGCATGGAAAACGGTAGCAAAGGTCTCAAGAAGGTCCTTCTCCTCCTTGCTACATGAAACCATGTAGAAGTTGGCCATGTATTCTACTGGCGACATGTACTGGGACTCCGCCGCTGGCTTCTCAATCTCATAGTACCTGAAGACATACGCACCCTCTCGGAAGAGCTTGATAATGACCTTAACCTCTTCGGCTGTGAAACCATAAGAAACATCCTGCCAGTGCGTGGGAGCATTTTGAGCGTCAATAGGTGACCCAACGTTACATGTCCTCAACTGATAGAAGGTGTTCTTTAGGCCTGTCATTAAATTTCGAAATAGGAATTTGTTGTCAACGACAGGGTCAGCACCTCGATCTCGTGGGTTTGATGTCTTGATTGGTACTGCAGAAAAGATGTCGGTTTCATCCCAGTCGGGGGGACTGTCCTTGTCGGCTAAGTATGTCTCAGGGGTGCCAGCCTTCATCTGTTCACGGTACAGAGCAGAGAGCTTAAC
The DNA here is from genome assembly GCA_013759095.1 of Fusarium sp. NRRL 29148. Lineage (NCBI taxonomy): Eukaryota > Fungi > Ascomycota > Sordariomycetes > Hypocreales > Nectriaceae > Fusarium > Fusarium sp. NRRL 29148. The sequence goes on from JABSTL010000733.1 coordinate 4,807, forward strand.
AGCATTGGGGTATTGCCGGTTCATGGCCGCAAACTTGTCGGCAATCGCGTTCAGAATCATGATCAGATAATGTCGTGCATCCACCTTATTGGGTAATTTCGCTATGCATTCTGCCATATTCAACAGGAGCTTCGCGCTCATTGTCTGAAAACTTGTACCGGGGAAATTATCCTGCAGATTCCTAGTGTAGACCTCAACAGTCTTCCTGATCTGTTCTGGCTTCAAAGAGTCTCGGACATGGTGGATGAGATCAGCAAGCATGCTGTATGCTAAAGGTCGCATCGTCTCGTGCACTGTCAATCCATCACCAGTGAGCGTTCGCTCATCCAGGAGCTCGTCAATCTTGGGAATAAAGATCTTGCGAAAATTATAATTGATGATATGGCGAATCGCAACAATCAATTCCTTGCGTGTGCCGGATTTCTCTCTAGGACAGTCTTTCAGGAGACGCAAGACGATGTCGGGGAGTCGAGGCAAGAAGTCATTCAGATGCGAGGCGTATTGCCGAAGAAGATATGCCAAGAAGCTCATCGTTTTAACTTGAGCAGTAATGAAATCGGCAAATGCCACCCGGTTCTTGATAGCAGGGCTCACTCCCGTATGAATTGTTCCTTTGGCAGCAGCATCAGCGTGTGCTTGCTGTTGTGCTGAAGCTTGGAGACACAGCACATTCTGAATGAGAGGGACGAACTTCCGGACGTTCTGCTGCACCGTGTTTCGGTAGACCTGGAATATGGACACCACAATAATGGGACATTCGGAGAGAACCTTGAAGGAGTGCATGCCCTTGAGCAGGGGGCGGTTCTGTTGCTGTGTATCGGTACCAAGATCGTTGACGGAAGCGACTGGTGAGCCTGGCCTTGGGGACTGGAAGTTCGTCTGCGAGTTGCCAGGGGTTGAGGGCGCTCCTGGTTGCGATGGCGCATTATGGGGTGCATTGTCAAGCTGCTCGCGAACGACCTTCTCCATTTGCTCGAAAAGCTCTTGAATGAGAGTGAGGAAGAGCTGCACTTTACCCTGTAACACCTTGTGCTGGTGGCGCATAATGTCCGATATTATCTTCACACATATTGTCGCGTTCTCTTCGTTGTCTGTTCGTACAAGTTGCATCAACAAATCGACTGTCTCTTCGGCATGGGGTTCGAAGGGTTCGGGAGGGGCGGGCTGGGTAGGTAATCGGTGGATGACCTCGAGGATGGCCATCCGAAGTTTCTGATACATGTTAGCAGCAGGTTGATCCTTTGGACTTCCAAACTGACCTGGTCTGGTGAGTTGCTCTGAAAGATGCATGGTCCGCGTAAGATGGTAAAGAAGATGGGCATTAATCTCTTTAGGAAGGGCGGGTATATTTGACCACTGGTATAGTGATCTAAGCTATCGCGCAACGTAGTTGCAGCTTCAAGCTTAAGTCTAACATCTAGATTTGACCTCGTCAGTGGTCATGGTCACAATATTGCACATGCGACAGCAGTTCCGGTGGGGTAGATTTCAAGTGTATTCGTACCGATATCAGTTGCGCTGAGTCGCTTAACGACATCATCTATAGTGGTGCCCGACATGGCTGCATTATTGGCGAAACTCCATCCGCAGAGGTGTTGGTATAATGCCGGCCCTTTAAAGTTGAGGGCAGGAAGATTTGAGTTAAGGAGTTGCTTATTGCGATCGATATCGTGTCATTAACAACGGACGAAACAAAAAGGCCAATCTGTAAATTCTTTTGCACCAGTCTGTGGAGGTTTGGGGCGCGATATCGGTGAGGTAATGTGGAGGATTTGTGGTGGTTTGCGATGGGCGATAGGTGTATGGTCTTACTGGGCAAGCTTGAAAGTCGAACTTGACGTGAAGGTCTGTCGCGTTGAAAATTACGAGAACGACTATGCTGGGGGGTGCAGCCGCCAATTCCTCAGACGCTAACGCCGTGTTAACTTTTTACCGGCATTAGCTTCACCAATTGGCCAATCATGCTTGATTTACTCTCCGGGCTTGCCAGGTCAAGGACCATGAGCTGGGCGCGGGCATGACCGTATCTTATCTTATATCTTATCTGTTCCTCCCCGACGACCATGTAAGACAAGGATGAGGACAATTAGATTGTGCTACCTTGTTTGAAATGCTTGATTCCGTAATTCGGGTCTCAGAAACAACAATAACTATTTGTCTAGTATACAATATGGAACATCTACATAAAACATATGAGGGAAATCAATCTCGCAACTCAATATGCTTGTCAAGCAAATAATAGCACAGAAAGGGGAATTCGATACAGAATTCCTTATACGTGCTGATTGCCCCACCGATTGCGGTGCGCTTGATAACCTCAGCTCAGGGATAGGGTAACAGAGGATGATTCACAGATCAAACAGACTTCAATCCAACTTGCAAAGGGTTTCCCTGCTTGTAATTCTGCTCTCGTCTGTGGACTATATATTGAACTCTATTCTTGCTCGCAAGACTAATCTCCTTCATCACGAATCACCTGCACTACATTTCAGTACGCAGTCTTGTAACCGGCTTATCACATCCATCTACGTAGTGACTCAACCACTTGAGATTCTCACCTCAAAACCAACACCGGGAAAATGAGCGGCGACTTCACAGCTTTCTTCTATGGTGAGTGATATATCTTAAGACTTCTTGAACCGTTTTGACTAAAGCTCATGCAGGCACCTTGGTGGGTTTGCAAGTCGTTTTCGAAGTCGAGTACTAATCTTTGACTTTAGATGGCTCCCGAGGTGTTCTTCACTGTCTGCTACGGCGATCGTGACCCTCCCAAGGCCATCAAGGACATGCACTCATTCACTCCTGCTATCCTGGACGGCTACTGTCGCCACAGAGTTAAGTGCGCAGATTACCCTGCAGTGGTCCCCGAGAAGGGCCACTCTGTCCTTGGCATATATGCCACTGGACTGACTGACGGCAATGTTGACAAGCTCGACATGTTTGAGGGATCTGAGTACTTCAAGGAGAAGGTCAAAGTCAAGGTTCTTAACAAAGACGGAACTACTCCTGAGAAGGAGGAGACCAAGGAGACATCTGTCTACGTTTTCGACAACCCCGATCACCTTGAGAAGGGCGAGTGGGATTTTGAAGAGTTTCGAAAGTCGAAGATGAAGAACTGGACCAGAGCTGGGCTTGGTTTCGGCGAGGGTAAGTTTACTCAGCCATGCTCAGGTGCTCATACTAATGATACGGATGTAGATATCCCCGAAGGAACCGGCAACGATGGGGGGGAGGAGTGGAAGTAAGCACCTGTTTCTGTAAGCGCTTTCCGGCACCAGAGGTCACTCGCTTGCTCGATAGCAATGGATTTACCTTATAGCGGTGAAGAATAGAGACACTGGCACCATCAAACCGGCTCGCGGAATGGGCCCCATAGATAAGATGATACAGTCCGACGAGATGAAATAGACAAATCATTATCTCTAAAAAGTTTCGCAAGCGCTCGGTTATGCCAAGAATCAGACAACGTACCACGAAGTAATTCACAACTGCAGGTCTGACGTTGGCCTTGTGCCGACAAAGTGTTGGGCCTCATTAAGTCGTGGGCGGTTAAGTTGTCCCAAGCTGTCGGGACGCACCTGTCCACAGGCTACCGTAGCCTTCATTTCATTATACTGAAGATGCATGTATATTTCCAGTTGCTCTGATGAAGGGTATAAGCTAGAGACTCATCTTTTCCAGATTTAGTGCATCTTTGCAGATAATACGAGTTCGCGGTGCATTAGGTCTACCTGCTGACGAAACGTTGCGGTGAATCCTTTGAGTAACAAGTGTCGAGAAGCTTCCTTTCCAGTGCGAGTTGGAATTAGAATTATCGATTAGGTAGGTGTATCCGTACAGTGAGTGGCAAAGAGGCTTGTTCTGTATTAATCTATGTGAAATGTGGCTGAGGTTCTCTCCGAACGTGCTTGGGTCAAGGGTTACAGGTGGAAATCCCCCCTCCTCCTCGTTCGAGAGACTTGACCACACGCCACCTGTTTACGCGGCTGCTATACCCGGCCCTGTTCGTTATGGTCTAATAACACCGCGTGGATATTTGATGGAGAAAATGTGGTCGGTGCTTTCATGCTGATTCTCAAGTTGAATCTCAATCATGGTTGTCGTTGCCAATTTTTACAAGTACAAGCTGAGTGACGATCATCTGAACTCAAGACCCTTATTATGACCCTTGACCTTTGTAGATATTATGAGAGAATCGCCGTGTTTCGTCCGACATCACCCCTGTATTTTTTTCCCAGGCCTGTCTGTTGGCTGGGCTGCATGAGCTTCTGGTCACGAGAATGGCTGAAAAACAGCCTAACGTAGACATTTGTTACTGAAGGTATATCAGCGACTATACGCGATTCACCATTGGTGACCGTATGTGAGAGTATTGAAAACAACAACAACGCTATTTCGAGCTATATGCATGTAGTGCCGTCAGCCCTAAGAGAACTATATCTGGCGTTAACGTCACGCGGCCATTGGATCTCATCATGCGCCTGCCAGATCCAATAGAGGTACAAAACATCAAACTACTGGTTTCGGATCCAATGTTGCGAAGTCTGCTCCAGTAGACGCAAGCGTCATCTCACCTTGGCCTGAAATGGAATCTGGGCACAAAGCCTCTGTCGATAGACCATACGCTAAGAAGGCCTATAAGTGCTATCACTCACTGTAGCTGACCACTCAGCCTGCCACGTTGGCAAGGAAGAAGTCTCGGTTCCCTCCGGGCGCTACACATATTCCCAGCTTTCCAACCAACACCAGATCTCTCAACCCCACACCAACACCAATACCAACACCACCTCTCGTCCAAACCCGAAACACCAAAACACCAAGACGCGAAACATCATGACAGCGCCCTGCAGAAAATTATCAGAATGAGGCCTTTATCCGCAACTTATGCAAGGCGCCCACGCATCGTGTATGACACCTTCTCGTAATGATTGGCTTGTCATAAAAACCCATTCTCACTAGGAAGCAACTTGTGAAACTGTGCCTGTTTCATGAGAGAGAAGAAAAACGATTATCTCTCCGGGAGCCCAAGGGACGGTCCCCTGCCGTCCTCGTTCGTCACACGGAGGTAAATCCCAAAAAGGGGGGAGTGTCAGGAGACATTCTTTGAGATCTTTTCGACCACACGTGAAAGACTTTTGCCCTGTTGAGGATCTACAGCTGCCCCCTGACTTGGAGGCGATCGTCCAGGGGATACCTGAAGATGGCAGGCCTCCAGAATGCCCTGAATGTCCAGCTTGCAATGACAATGGATCCAGTCGGACCTCCGATACTATCAAGTTGCACCAAGGTTCAAGGTCAAGGTCGAGCTACTCATGGTAGCTGCGAACTTATACCTAGCGGTATTTCGATGTGCAGCAAATATCTTTGCGAAATTCCTCCCTGGGACCGTCAAATCTCACCATCCTCAATTTTCTTGTCTTGGCCACAATGAGACTACTGACTGGTTCTGGACTTCCAAGCCACTAATCCATTTCAACACGATCGCTTGGCCATACCCCTGTCGCTCAGCCTTATACCCCTGTCGTCGCCCCCTGATTGGCATCGGAACCCCGCTATCAAGAGCTAGGTTTCTCGTAATGGCTGGCCCAGCACGTCGGACTGCCATGGCAGGGGATGACACGGATGTCCGAACAATGCATTGACTCGACAATGAGCTCGGATCACTGAGGCAAATCAACAGATGGATGTCGAATTATTCTGCGAATCCTCCTTTCGAGCATTTCGCCATGTTAGACTTCAAGCGGTATATTTTCATAGTGAACTGTATTCCAGGACATGAACAGAAACCTGCTGTGCTGTCCTCCGTAGCATGACGTTGAGAGCAGGGTTGTTCCAAGTCCCCAGTCTGGCTATCGTCTTTCCCGAGCACTTGGTTCGACAGGGCCTGATTGGTGGTCGCACAACTGGAGTCCTTGCGCCCCAACCACATATTCTTTTCTCAGTCATCACTTCACCGACTAAGCTCCCTTGCCACCATGGAGAATGTATGGGCGGCCTAAGCTGACAGCATTGAACCCGTTCACAAACGACAAATCATGGAGTGGCTCATCATTCTTGTAGAGGGCGCTTGAACAAACCACACAGGGGCCTCGCAGCTGAACAAGGGCGACGGCAATAGATCCGTTGTCGTCTTCCATACAGATCCCTCTTTCAGGCAGGACAGGTTCTCTGGAAACACACGAATCGCTAGTCAGGGGCATAAACCTCGTCTTTTCCTTCGGGGTATGCATGGGTCCAGTCCACTCACACTTTCCTTTCGTGACCAGATGAGCCTTGAAACATTGTCGTCAGCCTATCATGCATCGCTTGCTGCAAATCGTCTCTTAGTCCTCCGGGCCTAACCCCTCCGCCCTGCTTCGAAACGAGACTCAGCAATTGCATTGAAGAAACCTGAGTGGCTATGCATGTTTACTAGAAGTTGACTCTTCCCTGGCTATACGGAGAAAAGGTCCACTATGATCGCCTCTGAGTCGCATGCAGCCGCGTCCGTTCGCGGGTGTTTCTCCCGCTCACGGAATCCCCTTGCCTCGATGTCTGCCCTCAGAACACTGGTGGCCAGTCCATCGAGCGAGCTCAAGTCCATATAAGACACCGTTTCCTCCCCCGTGTTACCATTCTTCTTCACCAACGACTTCAAAAGTCTCCAGCCAGTCCTTCAAAGTGAGATTGTCTCAACGACATTTCCATTCCTTCTTCTTTCTTTCCAAAGGCTAGTCCTTTCCTCTGTCTCGACGACATTCGCGTATTGCCTGGTGCAATTCGACCCTTCCTTCACTCATACTCGAATCGAGCTACGACTCTTCAGTCCTATACCCATATCACTCGATTCTTGTCTTGACGATAATCTCACTACCTGAACCTTGAGTCTACCGTCCGGAACGTTTAGACTTTTCCACCCTTAAATCAAAATGTTCGCAAAGGCTTTCACTTTTGCCAGCCTGGCTTCTCTTGTCAGTGCTCATATGCTCATGAACAACCCTAAGCCATACGGAAACCCAGACAACAGCCCTCTCTTGGCAGACGGATCAAACTTCCCCTGCAAGGGAAAGGTCAATGATGGCTCCGGTGACAACGTCTACAAGCAAGGCAGCACCCAACAACTCTCATTCACTGGCCAAGCTGTCCATGGCGGAGGCTCTTGCCAGGTTTCTCTCACCACCGATAAGAACCCTACCAAGGACTCTGTTTGGAAAGTCATCAAGTCTTATGAAGGAGGCTGTCCTTCAAGAACCGCAACAGGAAATCTGGGTGACAATGCTGACGCCCAGAACCCTGACAAGTACGACTTCACAATCCCCAAAGAGTTGGCAGCTGGCGAGTACACACTTGCCTGGACCTGGTTTAACCATGTCGGCAACCGCGAGATGTACATGAACTGTGCTGCCATCACTGTTGAAGGCTCAGGTGGCTCTGAGGGACTCCTGGACTCTCTCCCTGACATGTTCGTCGCCAATGTTGGCAATGACTGTGAAACTCTTCCCAACACTGACCTTAAATTCCCCAACCCTGGCAAGGACGTCAGCCAGCTTAAGTCTAAGCTTGATGGTCCTAAGGGCGATGGATGCCAGAAGGCTGGATCTGGTGGCGGCTCGGGTTCTGGTGATGGCTCTGGTGGAGGCGATTCTCAGCCTTCTACTCCTGTGGCTGCTCCTACTACCAACAACGGTGTCCAGTCCACTCAACCCGTCGCTACACCCGCTCCTAGTGCTGGCAATGGCTCAGGCGCCGGATCTGGATCTGGTGATGGATCAAATGGCACTCCTGAGATTCCTGGCGGTGCTTTCATTACTGTCTCCCAGCCTTCTGCCACTCAACCTACTGCTACCCAGGCTCCTGCTGCTTCCGAAACTCCCAAGGATGGTTCAGGCTCTGACGAAGGTAACCAGGGCGGCGACTCTGGTTCTGAAAGCGGTGGTTTCGCGGCCGGAACCGCCTGCACAAACGAAGGCGAGTGGAATTGTATTGGTGGCTCAACTTTCCAGCGCTGTGCCAGCGGTGCTTGGACTACCGCTCAACAGCTCTCTTCTGGCGTTACCTGTACCCCTGGCCAAGGTGCTGATATTGCCATGACCGCCAAGAAAGGCAAGAGGAGCATGCGCCGAGCTCAGCGTCACAATGCCTAGGCCAAAAACATTCGTTATTATATTTAGGGTTGGTCATGATTTCGGGTCTCGGAGGTATGGAAAGGTGTTTGGAAGTCGTTCTTTGTTCTATTAGATAAATTCTTATGGCATTTCATAACAATACATATAACTTGAAACCAACGGTCTCGGGAGCAAGCAATGTGATGTACTCAATAGCGGGCATTGTGACGCAATATAATGTAGTAAATAACCCGTCACTTGAAGTTCCGCATTGAGATATTGTAGTTGTGGGAAAACTACTTCGGGATCCCCATGCATTTGACACACTGCTAAAGGACCCTGAAAAGAGTCAATGCGGCAGTCTGCTGAAGAGAGATCTTCCAATACTTTCTTGGACTAAAATGACACGAAGATTCTAAAACACTAACAATAGGGCAACAAGTAATATTGAGAAGTAATATGATTTTTACTGGTAATTATTCATGTACTGCATAAGGCTCATTGACTTTTTGATAATCCCAGCTCAAATCTAGAGCCATGTACCACTTTTGATCTGACTTTCTGGCTGTGGCCTTCTCCTGAACATGCGCCATAGAAAGCTCTTTTGCACCTCTAGCGAGAGCGGATCGACTGGCACAACATGAGGATCCATTTCAATTCCAATATGGACATCCCCATCTCTTCCGATATACCTCCCGAAACTGAATGTTCGAGATGTATTGCCAGGAGTAGCAGCACTATAGGCAGGTCCAGCAAGTCGACTTGGTGCGACATAGGCTAGAACAGAACCCAAAGTTGTTGGTAGCCGAGGTAAAACAAAAGGAACGGCCCTGCTGTAGAAGATAACAGCAACCACTGCGTTCAGCGCTAGAACAGTCATAGTCATGATGAAAGAGGCCTCTTCCATGAATATTCTCGTTTCTTGCGTCCTTCGAACCACAGTTGATGGTTTCATCTCGCTTCTGGAATCAAACAGCTGTTCATTTAGACTCAGGAATATGGCAAAAACCCGACGGTATATATCTTCGATGATAGGTCTCAACTTTTCTGTATCCGGAGGTGGCCGATTAGGATCGATGACATCCCGAGATCTCGTCATAAGCACCGTGAAAAAGTTCATCCAATCTCTTGCCGTAGAATCGTTATGCCATTGAGCTGCCAAGTCATTCCATTGGTTATGGATGTTCTGAAAAATAAAGTCCACTTGTGGTTCCCAGCCTTCGTAGTCCAAGGTCGTTTCCGATTCGCTCGTTTTCTCATAAGATAGGACATGCCCAAGTGCATCGACAGTAAGGTTGAACATGGCTGTTTCAAATATTGGTCGGCAGGTCATGAAACTGGCGTCTACAGTTCCATTAATCTTATCGGCTTCAGGAGTACGAGCCCAACCCATTATCAAGGTTCGTGCACATGAAATTGGCCCGTAATTGTACCCAACTGTCGTTATTTTCTCCTCGGCGGAAACACCCGAAGAGCGATTAAATGTGTTTTCTCGCATGTCTTGACTGAGAAGATCGATGCCATTACCACAATCGCGTTCCCCCACCTTGCTGAAATCTCTGGTTGGGCGAGGATCTTTGAATATGGTCAATCGTCTTGTGGGCACCGCTGTGCAATTTGCTTTGGCACCGAATCCTCGAGCCGGTATACTGAAAGTATCGCTTGAATTTGAATCCTTCGGCTTACTAAATATATGCCTCTGGAAATAGTAATCTTTCGAGACCCATGGCGGAAGTGCAGTTCCAGAGGAGAAGTTAGCCATTGCAACATAGTAATGATCAGAGTACTGATTTGTTGTGATCACGCCTCGACTTAGAGTCGCGTCGAGGCTGAAGACCGAGTCATTATCGAACTTGGCCATGAAAGCTGGGCCCAGGTTTTCGGTATACTCTGCTATCATAGGCGCTTCATTAAAAAGAGAACCCATACCAACTGCCAGAAGGTTGGCAAGTAGTGCCATTGCGCATACCAACACGAGGACGAAGTGTTTCGACTTCAAAGCCCTCCAGATAACGAGCTGTGGGGGTATTGATGTATAGGAAGCAGAGATAGTTCGTGAAGGTTCTGCTTTGCCTTGCCAGAGATCTCTAAAGGGCTGAAGAACACAAAGCAGTCGATTAAGAAGAACCCAGAATGGCTCGATAAGCGTCGCAAAGATTGTCGGAATGTAGTTTTCCAAGAGTTGTAATATCTCAAAGTTCTGAGATGGGCGATGCAAACCTGGAAAAGGTCAGTGTCGTTCTAGGAGATGAGAAGACTGCATGGGATGAAACAAATCACCTTTCAATACTTTCTCCTGATGCTTCAAATAAGAAAGTCCAACCATGGCGCCGATTAGAACAAGGACAAAAAGTAGTCCGCTCCACCTTCTAAGAGCAAGTGGTTTGATAGGCTCATAATATCCTTTCTGCAAGCCAGCATCGCAATGATCAGGCCTTAACGAATCCCCAATAAACTTGTCAATCGATACTTTGGTGCAATTTGAATGCTTGTCGTGGTATAATCGGAGCTGGTCTTGACGAAATTCTTCAAACAATGTCTTTTCATCAGCACTATCGAGTGACGATAGAGCCTGAAGACATTCGGGACTATGTCGAAATATCTCAAGGTATTTCATAATGGACGAAGGGTCCATGGGGAGCTGACATGGAGAGGTACGACATAACCAGAGCACAAGGCCTGTGAATATGGCGATGACGACCATCAGACACTCGACCGACGTCGCGAACACTCTGCTTACTACCACGCCCGTAAGGAAGAAGTCGACAGAGGCGGTAGTGTTATTTAGTTCAGTGCCATTGACAAGTAAATGATGAACAGCTAGAGAAAACAAGTATTGGTGGGCATCGTTATACACTCGTTCGAGCATTTCCCTCGATGAATAGTCTGTGACTGGATTGTCTCTTCCTGCAAGTGCATAACCGACCATATTCGAGACGGGCTTTGCGAGTCCAGTCTTGTTAAGCCGTGGATGCTGTTCAACAACACGAGAGAAAGGATAGTCCCGAACGATGATCTTCTCTGACACACCGTTTGCTAAGATGTATTCGAAAGCCGTTGAGTTGAATTCTTTGTCTGTTAGGATCTCTCTTGGTCCGATAGGGTGCATAAAACTAGTATCGGGTTCAAGGTTGGACGATTTGACCCTTGCCATAACGCGTTGCTTGTAGTAAGTTGGTTGACAGAAAATGGCAGTAACGTTGAAATGAGGAATTTCAGTCATGGGGATAGTTTCGGTAGTTCCGTTCAAGTCAGTTTGCCTGGCCCAGGTTGCCAGAAACTGATGCGTTGAGTTTCTGGTTGGTGGACATTCTGGATTCCCAAGGTATATGTCGGCATAGGCGTTTGAATAATATCCAATATAATTCATCGTGTAGTTAACTCCCCGTCGCATATTGACAGTTGCATTACATCCCTGGCCATTGAGAAAGTTGTAAGCTAGTGTCGCACCGTGTTCGTTTCGATGAATATCTGCCTGCCAGCAGCTCAGTTCCGTGGTCAGCTTTGTAGTTTCGGCTGTCCAGTTAGTGGGAACCTTGTCTGGAGCTGTATTACTCCTAAGGTAGAAAGGTAGAAGCGCATATTTGGATGTTGTGAAGGGTGGATATGCCTGACCTAACCAACCAACCGCATATCCATTGTTCAAAACCTCGGGATCCAAAAGGGTTACCTGCTGTTTCAATGGAACGAGCTGGGATCGGTGCGTTATGTTTGCTGCTTTAGTCTGGTTTATCACCTTCGTTCCCAGCAGAGAACTTTGTAGTGGTGTGAGAAGCCAGAAAACCATGACCATGGCTGTCCCCCCAAAGAAAACTGGCCAATGCCTACGTTTGAATTGTTAGGAGTTGTTGGAATATGAGAACGAGGAAGGATTCACTTCTGTTTTGCCGCCTTAAACGGAACCAAAGCCACGAACTCATATTGGTAATCCAGAAAGAGCGAGTTCTCAGCTGTGGCGCCGCCTTTTTTGGACAACTCAAACCATGGCTGCATCCTCTTGACATCCAAGTCGATCCAACTCCATATCATACTGTACAACACGGCGATTATAGTTGGCACATAAAGGTAACTAAACTTAGCATATCCTGGAATATCGTTGAGGGTGGGTGAGAGGGCTAGCCCACCCTGAGTTGCACTGCGTTGTGCCAGTGTCTCGATAGCGATGGCCAGAAGGATCGTAAGGGCGATGACGGCAAGCAATATCGGTGTCGACAGCGAGAGTGGTTTCCATCCTTTTTTCCTGTAGTCTTTCTCCTCTGGAGATACCTCTTTCGCACCTGTAGTTGTCCTAGCCTTGGCATTTCTCTTTGGTAGTAGTGGTAGACTCTTGTCCAAGGAGCTTGGTGTTGTATCGGCAGTTACGTTGCCCTGCAGCCGAAGCGCTGCTGTCTCCCAACTCGACATAACTAATGTAGAAAAAGGAAGAAGTGGCCTGCCAACCTCTACACAAATTGTGTGAAAATAGAAGAAAAAATGTCGAGGCTCGAGCGCCGGGCGACAGCCGTATTAAGACTATCGTATCATGGGCATAGTTGATGAACAGCAGAACCTTCCATAAGAGGCAAGTGTTTAGAACCAACATCTCTCAATCCGATGAGTAAACAGGATCTCTAGCAAAATAGCAGAAGATGTGTTAAGGTAAGAGGAATATGCATGTTGGTCGATGGTTCATTATCACGAAACAGGAATAACTGGGCCGTCAAGGATCTAATGCTACCTAACTTTACAAAATCAGCCTGGATTAAGCGCCGAACGAAAGTCAACCAATACCAACTCCTGTAGATAGTCCGATACTTCAGCTTTCGCGCTATGTACTGGAGGGTCATCCTTGTTGAGTGCCGCACCATCTGGATGGACAACTCAGTACGGTGGCAGTTCCAAAGCAGAAAAAGACGCCAAAACTGGTGACTTCCTTCCCATTCCTTTCAGCTAATCGTTGATTCTAGAGAAGAACTTGGTTCTCGGAAAAAAGACGTCTTAAGAGACTTGATCTGTTGCCTGGTTACAGCATCAACGTTGAGTGGAATCTACATAAGGGCTTACAGAATGGGCGGCTAATTGACCGTTGTGGTTGGACGGGGCGCTAACCGCTCAAGCGCTGAGCCTGTTAACTCGCTTTAGTGCCGGGTGGCGCCTTCCCGTAACGCGGGAAATGAAAGATGATCTGCAGGGCTAACTTGTTTTCCGATTGGACGCTGTGTGTGAGTGTTGGTGATATCCTGAGATCTACGGAGCATTGCTGTAGATATTATCCATCGAAGAGTAGCGTTGTCCTATTGTTACAAATCAAATCAATTTGGCGTAATAAATACCACAGTATTATACTAAAGTTCCCGTAATAGATTGGTAACGGCACTGGCCGGTGAAAACCCTGCCTCAGCAACTGTTAGATAGAATATGAGGTATTGTTTCCAGCAGATACTTGCAGTTCCACAAACGATTCCTAGTACTTCACAAAACCCGATCTTGGACCTCATGAGTATTACTCAAAATGCCGTACTTTGATACACATTCTCACATTCTTACTCCTTTTGATTCAGAGGGGTTTACATATCACCAGTGCTTTCAACTTGGTAGTAACGAATGCCTTTTTAATTGCCTATCTAACAGGCAGGCAGTAAGTAGATTGCTGATGGGAATGCTAAATTATGTTGAGGTCCTGTGGCAAACTTCCTGTCTGCTTTGCTAGTAGTGCTGATCAAGAAGAATGAAGCCAAGAATGCATTTCCATTCATGAGAAAGTGAGTTGCTCAGATACTCATATCGACTATTCTTCTTCATCCGTCTGTTTCGATTGACCTTTGATTCTGGGCCTAGATAAATGTTACACTTGGTATACCTACGTAGAATCACGAACGTGAATGGCATTTGCTGACGTTGTGTGTACTTTGTGTAACTATGTGTAGCAAACAGGGGCATTTCCTCAGGTTGGAGTCAATCTTATTTGTGCTGCTTTGTATCGATGAGTAGCACAAGCCTGAGTCGTCACTGGATCATGCCATGAACAGGGGACGCGTCAGATATCCAATCACCTATAGAAGAAAGCTCATCAATCGACAAAGGGAAAGATGCGAGACGGCTAATCGTGAACTGAAAACACATACGTGGAACAGGACGTAATAGCGAGAACGCCGCTGATGAAAGGCAAAGGTACAGTCACTTGTCTTCCCCAGTTCGGTGGAATTTTGGCGCAAGGTGTCGCATTTGATGACTTTTCGGCATGGAAATAGAACTTGCGAACCCCGAAAAGGTACGGAACCAAAAGCTTAATTAAAACATGGAACTTTAATACTAGGTTCCTATTTAATTGTAAGAGAAAGAAAAAGCAAGCGATAGAAACTTGTTGCCTTCTGTATTTGATAGGTAAAGGTTCATGTAAGCTGTCGCATTAACCCCCAGATTGCGCTTTCCAAACCAATTAAGGTGCTGACTCAGCACTTGCATCATCCATCGCATGGCCAAAAAGAGCACTGCGTCAGCTACGTTCGTTTTGTCGACGCCTTCATTGCGAGCATCGTCAAACTTTCCCAGGCATCCAAATTGTTTCTTCTCACTCAGCATCTTATTGGCGTTTATTATTTATCGTTTCCACCATAGGTCTCGATTCACGAAATTATGACCAAATAAACACGGAGCTCGACCCCCGTGCGATTTCATTCATCCTCATAACTAGAGCTTCGACCGCCACCGCACTGAGGTTGCTTCCATTCACCGATCCACGAATTCCGCGCAAACGAAACCGAGCCTTCCTAGCAAACTCTTTCACTGATTTAGTGGACCGTTCCTCTTCACGTTGCACGAACAGTTTATTCCACGGTTCCCTATCTACGAATAGTCCGACAAGTGCCACCCCGCAATCCGCAAACTGGAATCCGAAGCACGCCCTTTCCAACGCACATTATTATCTACGACCTCGTATCTTGATAAAGTACACAAGCGGATTCATCAAGAAATACTGTCAATCAGACATCGATCAAGCATCTAAGTAGCTCCCCATGGCGAGCCGATACGACCTGAGGTCCGCACAGGATCTAGATACGAGCTACGCTTCTTTGCCTGGGGCCAGTGGAATTTCTGTCACTCAAAACTCGACGCCTCTTAAGGACAGGATACCAACTCAAAATATAGGAGGTATGTTTACAATGACTCTTATGCATCAACATCGGTAGCTAACTGTACTGCTTCCAGGATGTCACCCTTCAAGATGGATATACGAACTCTTGCACAATAAGTTCACTGTATGCGATGTCTTTGAACGGTTGCGCAAAGCGGAACTGAACACTCCAAATCCTTGGGATCACCCCCATCGATTAATGATAAATGGTAATCAGAGTTATTCAACCAAAACAACGCGGGTATTGTCCTCGCTGTGCGTTGACTGCCACTTTCATTTTGTGTTTAAGATGTCATGGGACGAGCGACACTCTCAAGAATCATGCAACTTTCAACAGGAGCGGTGGCCTCCGAGTGATGCGAGATTCCCCTGGCATCATCTTGTTTGGGTTGGTCAAGAGCCGCAATCTTCGCCACTCGTTAAGATTGATGATAGACAACGAAACAAGTATTACCCGCTCGTTGCTTGCGAGCCTTTTGCATGCTCGGCCGGCCCATGTACGTTCTCCGTCACGCTGGAAATCTCGGAACCTCGCATGGCTCGCGAGTGGATTGACTTATTACTTGACCACGATACCATTCGTAAGAATGTGCGCCGTGCTAAGGAACAGGATCCGGACCGGTACGCCGCAGCAAATGATGACTGGGCACTGCAAGCTCCTTTGAACCTGAACACATACCTCAAGAACATAATTGAGGCCACTTCACAGGAGAACGCGAGGAGCATTTCTAAAAGGAATAAGCGATTCTTTGTACTTTTCGGGACTTCATGTTTTGAAATGTTCAGACAACTCGAATTCGAGGAAACAGTTGATGTAGCAGAAGATGGAGTTGATGGAGGGACTTTCACACCACCGATCCCTCCTCAGTCAGATAACCCCTCTGGGGCCACCGATTTAGGAACATATCGAGCATACATCGAAGATGTGAGGTCTGAGGTTCAGTGCATTATCATTATACACAGAGGCGGCCAGCCTGCTGAGCTTTGCACTCCTGGTATACATGCCGATTTGGGATGTGCAGAGGTACCGAAC
The DNA here is from genome assembly GCA_013759095.1 of Fusarium sp. NRRL 29148. Lineage (NCBI taxonomy): Eukaryota > Fungi > Ascomycota > Sordariomycetes > Hypocreales > Nectriaceae > Fusarium > Fusarium sp. NRRL 29148. The sequence goes on from JABSTL010000733.1 coordinate 21,038, forward strand.
GTGGACTCTGTCTTCGTGAACCTTGCGCGTTATGAGATCCTGGGAGTTTTGCCAAATCAGTCGAAGGAGATTGTTGTCAATGCTTATAAGAGACAATGGGAAATTATTCCTGATAAACGAAAAGAGCTCATTGAGGCTCTCGTGAGTATCGGAAATGACCTTAACGACGAACAGCTCACTGAATATGCTACCACTCAATCATCAATCTTCGAGAGCCAAGTACAAAGTCAACCAAACAGTGACGATCGCGAGTTGATGAGCGAGGCTTTGCTATTCTTCGAGCTGCAGCCTCTGAACGAATACAAGGCACAATCCATTGTTCAAGCATTCCGACGAAAGGTGGCACAAGATCCCAGCTGTGCTACCACCGCCCGAAATATGTTGATGCTAATCTCTCGAGCATCATCCGATGATAACTACACGGCAGAGTTGGTGATGGAGTATGGGGAGGGGTTCTCTTTACTCACGGCGAAAGAGATTCTTGGCTTGAGTGATGCCAGTGGATTTGGGCCTGATACGTTGGATGACATCAAAGAAAAGGTCAGAAATATGCGTTTGTTGTTGAGCCTCGAGCATGAGTCTAATCAAGTGTACAGATTCAAAACGCCAAAGACAAGGATGCCAAGATAACTTACTTGGAGGCTATGGAGAAGATTGCCGAGCACACGAATTCAACTGGTCTCAAAAGCGCAGTTCGAGAACTGAGAGAAATGCATGGTATTGTAGCTTCTGGTGAAAGGAGCGCCGCCGGCGTCTCCGCACAAGCTACGAACTTTGATCTTCCGGTTGGACTTGAGAATATTGGAAATACGTGCTACCTCAACAGCCTTTTGCAATATCTTTTTACTGTCAAACCAGTTCGAGATGTCGTTATCAACTATGACAAGTTTAAGCTCGAGTTGACGGATGAGAAAATCAAGGAGCGATTGCTTGGTGGTAACAAAATGCAGCTCGATCGTGGCGAAGCTGTCGTTGCTCAGGCTTGTAAGTTTGTCTAGGTAAGGCCTCTACAGCTTAACTGACCAAACTCAGTTGTACAGGAGCTTTCAGATCTATTCAGCAATCTTGAAAAATCTGACAAGGTAGCAACGCGTCCGTCTCAGAGGCTCGCCAATGCTGTGCTATTGTCCACCGGCACGCTCCTCAAGGAAACGAAGAGCTCTGTTGAAGCAACAACTGAAGCTCAGCCGCCACCACTTCCTACTCGACCGCCCCCTGGACCCCCAGCAAAGGGAAATAACGACGTGGAGATGATTTCTGTAACCGCCAATGATAGCCGCGACCCAGTTGATACAGCTAGCACAGTCAGCTCGCAAACACTCGTCGAAGAGGATTCAGACCGTTCTTATGAGAAAGTGGAGACCTCTCCAACTACCACTGAGGATCAGGTAATTGACACAGTGATGGAGGTTGGACAAGATGAGGATGTCGTTAAAATCAGTCGAGCGAGTGATAGGCCCATGGAAACTCCCGAGGTTATCGAAACATCGAAGAACGACACTTCCCAGGATATTATGTCTACTGATGTCAACATGCCGGATGCCGGGGAGCCACAAACGGTCGACCAGAAGGTGCTGACTGCTCTGGAACACCAAAATAGGTCTTCTGGTACCGACCAGCAGGATGTAGAAGAGGTGATGGGCAGCATCATCAATCGTCTCCAAGCCGCTATCCGCCCATCATTTGTTGACGAGTCAACCGGTATTCAATTTGAAGAGATCATGAAAACTTTCTTCGTTACCACCATTAATTACACCAAGAAGTTTGACGACAAGAGTTATCAAAAAGAAATTAGCTTTGATCGGTCTATTACTGCATTCCCTGCTCCCAAAGGTTCATGCTCACTATACGAAGCCCTTGGCCGAAATTTCGACCAGCAAATTATTGAAGAAGACAAACTTTCACGATATACAGCTATCCAGACGCTACCCCCTGTTCTGCACGTACTCATTCAAAGGTCGCAGTCTATAGGGAGCAAGAACGGTAACCCCGTACTAATTCCTGAAATACTATACCTCGACCGATACATGGATGCCCCCCACGACTCCCCGACCTTCAGAGAAAGAGTCAAGAGCTGGGCCATCGCCAGCCGCATATCTGACATCGAAGCCTCCAAGGCTGCAGTTGAAAGCATGAGTCCAACTGGACCCATCCTCGAGAGCATTGCACAAGAAGAGGAAGCCAAATGCAGTATTGCAGCTGTCACAGAAGACAGTGAAATGACAGATGGTGTGAAGATCATGGAAGAGGACTGGAGTTTCGATGGGACGGTTGATGACGACTATCTTCTTGTTGGCCGACCCAGCGTAAACTCAGTGACCTCGGCTGGTCTACCTTCCAGGCCAAAAGACATCAAAGACACCGAGACATCTGTTCGGGAGATGATGGATTCTGAGCTCAAAGACAAGAAGGTAGCTCTGGAAGATTACTACTCCAATTTGAAGAGCAATCCATACCGGCTCCATGCAGTCATATGCCATCGTGGCCAGCTGATATCTGGTCACTATTGGGTATGGATTTACGACTTTGAACAGGGTGTTTGGCGCAAATACAATGATTCCAATGTCGAGGTCAAACGCAGCACAGCTGATGTTTTAAATACATTGGGCACCAGTGGAGAGCCATACTTTCTTTGCTACGTCCGCGATGAAGATAAAAAGACTTACGTCGACGTACCTCGGCGTCGAAGACCAGCGCCACCATCAGATACCTCGTTGGAAAACCTTGACGCTGATGGAGATATAACAGTCATCAACAGCGAACCGCCAAAGACTTCAGGGTCACCTCAGGAGCTTCCGCCCGCATATTCGGAGCAAAAGATTGACTAGAGACCTCCTCCACTGTCGGTTAGCAAAAGTCTAGCGTCTGTTCCGCCCAAACAGTTATCACCAGTTAGAACGGACGCTGCGGTGACCTCTGGATTCCAAAGCACTCAAAACCCAGCTAAGCGGGTTTCCTCGTCAGACGAAGACGATGCTTGTTCTTCTACAAGAGTAAATGTGTATGAAGCTCCGAGATCACCCACAAAACGACTAAAGCTTGTCGAGACTGATAAACGGGCACCAGAACCCCCAAGGCTGCCCCGTATCTCTGAGAAGCAATCTCAGGATGGCCCTCAAACAGAGCTTGTGATAGGCGCAAAACCGACTTATGAGGATTGCAACACAATAGCTCAAAAGTGCAAAAGAGCTGAGCTTGGAACCCCCGATCGAGCTATCAAAGCGGTCAAGAAACGGATTAAGTTGAAGGTGAAACCTCGGACAGATCCTCTGGCTCACGCCAGGCGGCACCGTGGACCCTACGGCATGGTACATCGCATTATCGAAAAAGCCAAGCTTCGGGGAAAGCGTGAGAAAGCTACTGAGGACGACGAGACAAAAGAGCCGTAATCTGGTGTGAGAAAGTCAGAGGTAGTAGAAAAGGATAGACCATTATTGAGCCAAAGAACCTTTCAACGGAGTTCGTGTAATTAATAGGTTTTTGGGGTGGGATTTCCTGGTGATGACATGCCCGGAGGATCAGATAGATGCAGAAAGAATAGCAGATAAGTCGTTGTATACTGTTCCATGAGTTGCAAAAAGAGAACTTGGAGTTGACTCCCTCTGTTTTAATGGCCAATTCGTCAACCTTTCATAGCTCATACTGCCCACATTGCTCGTGCTTTGATATCAACTCTCAAGGATTTCAATACACCTTATCGGCCAGTGAAAATAGGCTTCCTCTTCTCCTGGAACGCCTTGAGGGCTTCGTTTCTATCCTCGGTATTGACGACTCGCTCATACATCTTGTTCTCAACCTCTTCCCTTGCCCATGCTACAGCCTGAAGAGCAGCCCTCACACCGATTGGCCCTCCTTCGCAAATCTCCTGCGCCAGTCTCACAGCTTCACTCAACGCTGCTTTTCTGGCCTCGCCAAGAACATCTGAGCCATCACGCTCATCCTCAGGTACGACCTCAACAAGCCGATCAGCAATACCTAGAAAGTATGCCTCAGGAGCGCCAACGCGACGGCCGGTCAGGATCAGATCGCGGGCGCGGGAGAGGCCGATAAGAGCGGGAAGACGGTGGGTGCCGCCGGCGCCGGGGATGATGCCTAGACGGGTCTCAGGAAGACCGACCGTTGCATTGGAACTAAAAACGCGAAAGTGTGTGGAGAGAGCGAGCTCAAGTCCGCCGCCGAGTGCGACTGAGGAGATGGCCGAGATGGTAGGGATGGGAAGGCTGGATAGAGATGTGAGGGTGTTGCGAAGATTTGTGAGAAATTCAGCAGTTCTGTGCCCGGTGATTAATACAGCGCATTGGTGTTTGATACAGAGAATACTGACTCTCCCTGGCTCATTCCCTTACGCTCCTTGAGGTCCGCGCCAGCGCAAAACGATGTATCAACAGCACTAGCCAGCACAACAGCTCTCGTAGGACCCTTCTCATCTACACCAGCTGCACCACCAAAACGCTTCTGCAGTGGCAGTTCTTCGCCATTGGGCCCATATTGGCTATGTAAAGCATCGATCTCGGCGCGAAGATTCGCTAGAAGAGCCCTTGAAATGGCATTTCGGGCAGACGGGCGGTTAAGCTCAAGAATGCGAATATGGCCGGTGTTTGGCGCGGGGAGGTTCGTTACGCGGATGAGAGGTTCGGTGGTAGAGGAGTAGTAACGTCTGAGAAGACGAAGGGTCACTGCATTTTGAGAGAGACGAGGGGCCATTTTGAGCAGATCAATTGGTGATCGTTGGGTCGGTACTGATGATGGGAAGCTGAGCTTTGTATATTATCTTATGGTATCTGAGACACGGCATTGCAAGCCGAGGAATGACGTGCATCGGTTGGTGTCGGTTCATGAATGTTAAGCCGATAACCGATAAGATAAGGACGGGATTTTAAGAGAAGCCATCCGTACAGAGTAGATTTATGGTTAATCTAACTTCACAAGGTTTTATACATCCTTGCCCATTGAAGCCTTTGATCATATTCTTGTATGTAACCTCAATGAGTAGGATATAGGGTTGTCACTATCAACAAAGCACCTTTGGTGGAGATTATGAGTTGGTCCAAGTTCCACATACAATTATATGATGACGATCGACAATAAGACGGGCCAAGAAGCTGTTATGTCTGGTCGGCTTATATAGTTACTATAATTCTTTTCAATATGATGATAGGAATTGCTCACTCTCACCTCTGTTCTAACCTTGAAAGCCTGGAAAACAAAACCCAACTCCGCCACCGAACAAGCTTCTCTGAACTTCCATTCTGGGCAAACGTGCCAAGACAACGGCATATAGACTAATTACAGTAGCGAGCCCAGATCCCAGTCAGCGACGAACTGGACCCATTGGATTGGATCTTCAGCCTCCGACTTCTGTTGATCTTCTCTTTCTTCCTTTCCTACTCCGTACTCTTTGGCACATCGAGTAGTATAGCCTTCAGATCAAACAAAGACTATGGAGGGACGTTCTTAATTGAGCCCGTGGAGGATATATTACGTCTCACCAAGAGACATCTCCACGATGGCATCAGCATCCATTCTGCAATCGTTGTCGACTTCCACAACTCTCACCTCGTCTGTGCCATCATCTACAGCCCCGAGTACACCTCTCACTATTCTCATTCGCGATTCCATTGAAGGAACGTCGGATTTCTTCCCGTTTCTTGATATCGCTGGTCTCGGCTCTGGCTCTGATGGTGTTGACTCAGGACTCACTTTCAAAGAGCTTTTCACCACGAGTCTCGATGGGAACCAGGAAATAACTCTGTTCACTTCTGGGTGCCAAGTTGATGGTAGAACCGACTGCACACGCGCCTGCAACAATTCCAGTCTTTTCTTCAGCTCGTTGGAGACGTTCTACAACTGCGCTGCCTTGGCTGCAGCGGCGCATTGGACTCAGGATGCGAAATCTTACTATGTCAGCCAAGAGACTGAGCGCAATGCTAGCGCAATCATGGGATCTGGAACTTTGTCAGAGTTTGACGGTCGACCTGTTCTCAGGTCTCTCATCACTTGCGCTCAAGAATCTTGTGATAACGATGGTCTGAGCAAACCTTGCAACCGGGCAATTGACCGCCTCTCCTATGATACCTCAACCCCTGAGGAGATATTCGAGGCCCTGGATGAGTTTTGTCCAGAGTTACCAGCCGAGGTCAACCCAGATATCTTTGGACCAGGAGTAGGTCCGATTAACATTTGTTGAGTTCTCTAGACACTGACATGGGCTTCAGGTTCTCATATCGTATGTTCTTCAAGTATGCTTCGCTGCATCCTTGTATCTGCTACTCAAAGGCTTCACTCTCTGGGTCACTATTACACAAGATACCAGTCGTCGCAAATCGGAACCCAAGCCCTACCGCCTGAAGCGTAGTCTGACCCGAATTGAGAGTATGATCTGGCGTGACTCTGGTGGCCTGTCGCGCACGAGCATTGCGATTGCAACCACCTTAGTCGAGTTTCAAGAGGCTCAGTGCTGGTTTGTCTTTGCTGTTCAGATAGCATCGATTCTTGCCATTGTTGTAAACTCTCAAGAAGGTACCTTTTGGGGCGAGATCGTTGTCAACGCTGCCATTGCATTTCATGTTTCTCAGAATGGCATACTACCAATGTTTCTTGTCCAGGTCTGTCTGCATCATGAGGGTATTCGCAACTGGCACACATTTTTAGGCTTCTTCATGGAGTATCTCCTCGCCATCGTCGCAACTTCGCAAAAGATCTATTTCAAAGACGCGTTTGCTTTGTTTAAGAGCCAGAATGAGATAGAAGCATGTGGCTTCAATCCAAGTCCGCGAACATATTGCGCTGCAACTCAAGGCATCGATGGACAGTCCTTCAGCTTCTTTCCGCATCCCTTGTTGTACAAAATGACATTTCTTATTCTCGACACCATCGCCATCATTGCCTTGGTAGTTGATCAGCTGGCGTGGACACTTCGCAAGCATCATCTCACTAAACACGTTCAGATTGGATCGTACCGTCTTGGTCGGTGGCCGCGCTGGGGGAAGCAGAAAAGAGGACTTTTTATCAAGACATGGTTCTGGCGCATCCTTGAAGTCGCATATCTCGTCATCAACATCTTGTACATGATCTCTCTAACGAAAGTCATCAATGCCGAGAGTTTTGCTGCCAACAGGTGGTCGTATGGCCAGGTGAGTTTCCATCCCCTGATCAGTTCATTTATCTCATGATATTCGATAGATCATCGCTGTTACCGTCTGGGGACCAGTTATTGTTAAGCTGTTCGATCTCTTGCTTTGTAAGTATCAAGAAATATGGTCGAGTTGCTATTTTGCTGACTGCATATGCAGCTGGACCTCCTAAGAACGGTATGAGACTCAACTCAGGTCCACCTAGGCTACGTATCGACAACGTTATAAACGGTCGAGTGGGGACATCCGCAGATGAAGTCATTGAAGATGATAATGAAACCGACGAGAAATGCGACGAACCGGAGCCAAGAGCCAGAGATGAGGGTTTCATGATTCGACAAGCTGCTATTAAGCAGTTGGGAGATCCGAATCACGACGGCTGTGATATTGAGGGCGAAGCAATAGAGCCAGAGTCTGAAGCAGCATCGCCAGATGGAATCAATGCCAAGAGAGACGTCAAAGGCACAACGAAATGACGATTTATGAGGTTTTGTTCTTTTTTCATGATAACGACGGTTGATGATCATTGAAAAGTCTGTTATGAGTTAATGTACTAGATTTGAATCCGATTTAGATATGAAAGCTTCAAGCGATATGAAGCCGAATCTATCAACCAATGAAGACGGCCAGGACAACTGTGAGACCTGGAAAGATGACAGAAACTTGAACCTTCGATTCTAAGAGCGATAAAAAGTACTCAGACATGCTAAGATCATTCATGGTGTGTTTTGTGACTCTTTCAATGTGTATTTTCGCTTGCTGCCCAAGGTCACAGCTGTGTTGGCATTTCAAGGTGAGTTTATCAGCTGAGTTTGGGTTAATAAAAGCTGTTGCATTGATCTTGTTAACAAACTCGCCGTAGATCTAATGGCACCTTCCACTGCACTAACATCAGCCCTTTTTATGTAGACGCACTTTCCCCACAATAGCTCCCAAACCTTCTTCAGCGATCGGCCGCGGGATTTGTCGATGATGAGATTGAACACAAAACGTAAAAAGGGGACAAGCTCGTTCTGAGCCCAGCGCTTTCTCCCCGTTTATTTCAAGCCTCACTGCGTCATCATTACCTCTCCTTTTTTTCACGTGCTTGTTTGGTCGCGCCGCAACAGGGAGCTCTTTCCCCGCGAGTGACATCATGCAGCTATGACAAGCTCCCGTCGTCATAACATAAGTTACAAGAGCTTCCCGTGTCTCTCTTTCTCCTTCTGAAAAGTATCTCTCTATTCTTCTCAATTTCATCAATTGAACTTTTTCTTTAACCTCACAACATAAAAGATTCTGAATCAACTCTCCCACAACAAAATTCCAGCTTTCATCATGTCTTTCCTCACAGAGAACGTCATCCGCCGTGTCGCCCTCACACCTCGCGTTGTCGCCTTCCAGGCTCCTCGAACATTCACCACGAGCTTTGCTTTGCAGCGAACTGCCACAGATGCTGTCAAGGATACTGCCAAGAAGGTTGATCGTGTTGTGAGCGACAAGATTGTCGACGGCATTGAGGCTGGCGGTAAGTCTTCAACTATCAACTGGCTCAAGATGTACAATCGCTAATAAGGATGTTCAGAAAACGTTGCCTCGAAGGCTAAAGATGTTGCCCAGGATGTGACTGGTGGCAGCGCCACCGGAAAGGCACAAGAGCTCCGAGGAGAGGCTGCTGGCAAGGCTCAGGAGCTCAAGGGTGAAGCCAAGGGCGCTGCTGAGCAGGCCAAGGGCAAGGTGAAGGGTGCGGCTGAGGAGGTCAAGGGCAAGTTGTAAACGAGGCTCAAGCTTGCCATGATTCAAATGGGATATAATGAAGTTCAGACCTCACAATGGTTTGGTGTACGATTACAAGGCATGCATCATTAGACTAGGGGAGCAGATTTCATGCATTACGAAATCAATTGACACATTCATCTTGTGCTAAACTCATCGCAATTTTTGATCAAGCCACGTTGGCTTGTTATTATGTGATCATAACACAACTGAAAAGCAAAGACCTGCTGTCTGTAGGTGACACTTGGCTCAGGTAAGTGAACCTGACGTCATCAACTTTGGAATATTGTCTTTCCCGATACCATGTCTTATTCATCCCCATATTATCTTCATGTCATTCAAGTATTGAACCTACTTATTTATTCTTATTCCACGATGTATTATAACCAACGCTCCAATCTGCCACCATTTGCTTTCCCCCTAACATTGGAAGTATATGTGCTTAAGCAATGTTTGTCTTCTTGGGCTGGACATCGATTTCGCCAAGAGGGAAGCGAACCCATGTCGTATCCTCAGTCATAATACCGGCTGCACCTGCATAGAAAGCTGCGAAGGCACAGATGCATGAAAATGCGCCTCCAGTCTTGTTGATTCGAATAGCTGCAGTAGGGTGAGTGGTCTGCAGAAACTGAGCCAAGCTGAGGAAGAGGAAAGCGAGGAACAAGAAACCGAGAACAATGAGGATGGCAATGTTCGTCTTGAGAGCGGCCACGAAGAAGATAAGAGTGAGGAAGCACCACAAAATTAAGAATATGCCCAATGCAAAGCTGTAAGCGCGGTCATCGCCCTTGTATGCGTCCTTAATACCCAGATCAGGAACGAAGAACATGGCGAAAGCAAGCCAGAAGGCACCGTATGAACAATGGACGGTAGTACCAAAGGTATTACCGACGCGGAACTCCATAAGGCCGGCAAAAAGCTGAGCAATGCCACCAAAGAAGACAGCCACACCAAAGATGGCTTGGTCAGGACCGACACCGCCGAAGGGGTTTGATCCAGGAAGACTGTAACACAGGGTTAGTATGTAAAACTATGACCAGGTAGAAGGGAATCATTTACCCAGCACCGCACTGGTAGAGACCGAGGACAAAGGTAGTCAACGCGAAACTGATCAAACCCAATGGACCAGGATTGGCAACCTTGAAGAACGAAGGGTTGTACACCTGCGACACCATGGACTGGTGGGGCTTTTGGATGTTCCTGTTTCGTTCCTCATAGTAGTGGTTGGGATGATTGCAATGATAGTGGCCTTCCTCCTTATCGGTGTACTGTGTCGGAGTAGTTGCCCCATGGGAGGGAGGAGTGCCTGAAGACATCTCGTCTGAGTATTGCACTAATATTTAAGGAAGATGAGTAGTGATAAGCTTCTCACTTAACACGAGAGAAACAAGCTTATATAGAAATATTCGGGGTAGAGTTCTGGAGAAAGATATGGTCAACGCACATAGGGTCTCGGACATAGCTTTATATCCCCCATCGTTCGCACTTGGGTACGAGATCTACCCCAAACTCAACTTTGAGATGACGAACGAACATTCGACCCCCGGTCTCTTGGAGTGTGGGAACGGCAAGTCCCAAAAGATCACATTGGGAGGATCAACAACAGGCTGAGAACTGATAGTCCAATGTGATAGTCAAGCTCATTGGAATGTGTCCCATCTTCCGAGCTCGACGACCCACGACACTAAGAGCCCTTGAGCAAGAACATCACCGAAGGGCCGAGGAACAAGGATGGGCGTGGAGAATAGGCCAGTAACCAGTGTGGAGGTTCCCAACATGGTGTGACGGAACCTTTGCAGGGCCTGTTATCCCGGGAATGCTGGATATGTCGGCACGCGGATATATCATGCTGGAGACTGTGCTTGGGGTTGATTTAGACGAAGCGGAGCCAGTGTCCAGGGTATAATCCAGTCGTCATAAGGTTGGTGATGAGAACTGTGTGGCAATGGTTGGCCAGGTTCGAGTCAAGTATCCATACCCGCGGAGATTTCAAATCATATCATGTAAACCACTGTGCATTGTGCCGTTTATTTTGGCCAGGGTATTTCATCTGGGAGTGAAAATCGATACTTCAATATCATCGTCTGCGAACCTGGGAAGAGTTCAAGGCCAACTTTGAGGCTCACGCCAAGCCGGGAGGATCAATACTGGCCCAGCTAGTACTGAGCCTCCAAACGAACCAGCAGGGGAGCTGCACGTCGGAGTTATTCCCACGAGAAAACACCCTAGAAGCATTAGTAAAGCAGAGAAAAGCTTGCGGTGGAGATGACGACCGAATTGTGTCGTTGATAAGTGGAGTGACTGCCATGGCTGCCGGAAAATTTCCGTTAATGAACTCCACCAACTTCAGCTCGCAACGTGGTAAAAACGAGGCTATCAAGAGTCATGTTCATACTGCTATTGGTTTCATTGGCTCACAGACACAGCAAATTCCGTCCCCAGGTACCGTGTGTCTGGTTGATCACTTGACGGGTCTTCCCCATATGTGACGAACATTATCGTGTCATTTACCCCAAATCGCGGAGTCGGGCTTTCACTCAGGTGAGGAGAAGCATAAACGGAATTAACTAACGCAAGAGAAACGTGAATCTTGTCCAGATCGAGGCTCTCGACTTAGCGCAGCGCCTCTGATGACATGGTGCATGATGGTTTGTTATTCCCGCGCTTATATCCTTTCACAAGTCGATAATATCCTCGGTAGCGCTCGAATGGAAGCTCGGTTACATTCAACTAATTGCCGAATGATTCAGGGTAACCAGTCTTTCATCTCGATGAGAGATAGTATTTCAATACTCCAAAAGTCGGATATGTCGGCATTGTTGGTTGCTGGATGAATTGCTTTACTTCGAACTGATCGGTTGGAGTTGCTCTTGACTGATGTTATCCGAGAGCGATTGGAAGGAAATACAGTGGTAACCCGAACGGATAATGTGAACGAATCTGTGGTCGAATGCAAGGGTATCTCGGGACGTCGGCAGATCGAAGCAGGGATGCTTTGGAGACAGCCTTCACCGTGGTGAACATCTCGGTGAAGAAACAAGGATCTGGTCTCGTGACCATTCCAGCTGTGACTTCAATCACCGTTGTCGGGCGGCCCGGGCATTAGATAATCCCTGCCACCCCAGTCGGCGATTGTGGGGAACGGAGTCTGCGGGTTTGGATGATCCGCATGCTCATTCGCTGCTCGTGATCCGTCACTAAAACCTCCATCTTTTGTAGCTATCGTTTCCTGCTCTAACATGCTCAGTCTGCGATATCCAAAACCTCACAGTTCGTGGTGCTGAATATGATTTCAATGTCTCTGGGCTTATGCCACTCAACAAAGCCGTCATGCCGCTGAACAAATCTGTCATTTTTCTCAGTTCCTGCAATGCCTTTCCCATCGTGTCGAGTATAACGCCTATCCGGTCTATAACGTCATCTAGAGGGGTCCGATTTAGCCACGCACCAGCAACGACTTTCTCAATAGACGGGTATAGGCAATATGCTACAGTAAACAGCAACCAAAGAGGCAGCTCAAGTCATAATGAAGTACCTGAGTGGCCCAAAACTTCGTATCCTTCTCCCTACGAGATCTTCGCTATGAAGAGTGACGCTCCATATACCAAGCATCGATTCTATCAGCTTGTCAAAGTCTACCACCCCGACCGACACAGCCATGCTCCCAATACCGATAACATAACACACAAGACCCGCTTAGAACGGTATCGCCTCATTGTTGCTGCCAACGACCTCCTTAGCGATCCTTCTAAACGTCAGCTCTATGATGTTCATGGTGTAGGATGGACTGGTGGTCGCCCTCAGACACTCAACGAAACTGTCCGCAATGCTGATCGTGCCTGGCGTCACAGAGCCGGATCTGCAGCACATAATGCTACATGGGAAGATTGGGAACGATGGTACAATGCCCGTGATGGCAGAGTCAAAGATCCTTTGTACATGTCAAATGGCCTTTTTGCCACTCTTGTCGTTGTTATGTGCATGATAGGCGCTTTTGCTCAAATGAGTAGAGCAGATCAGTACGGCGCCGATCTTGTGGAAATGAAGAACCAGTCCAACCTCGCCATTGGGCAGCAGGTTGCCCGTCGTAATACAATTGCGGCGGGTAGGTCCAAGGATGAAAGAGTTGATATGTTTTTGAAGGATAGAGAGAACTTGAATTATGCTTTCCAGCCTGGAAAGTACGACAACGAAGTGCTGCAGGCAGCTCAGGGCCATGATTCTCGTCATGAACATAATGGAAAGGTGTGAAAGGAGCAGGAGTGGGCTTAGAGGATGAGGAAACCTGGGGTTGGTGAGAACATGCCTTGCTTTGCTACGGTCCTTTTCTTTCGTTCTGTTTTGGAGCATTGCCGTGTGTCAGCACGCCAGGAGTCTGGAGTCTGGAGTCTGGAGTCTCTCGATATTGGTCACCAGCTTACAAATGATTTTCTTTTGCAGAAATTTTGCAGTGTGAAAGAGGTCTTGCCAAAGATAACGCCAGTGATTCAAAATTAACATCTAACTTGCTACTCTCGATTACCACATCATACCAACTACCTTATACCATCCCCGTGGGCTTGGTTATACCAAATGTGGAACATTTAAACATGAGTCAAAGTTGAGACAGCTTTGATTAATCTCAAGCATAATTAAATTGCATTGGCTTTCCCCTCTCCTATTTAGAGCGTAACTAAATAGCTAATTAACTTCAAAATTGTCCCTTTGGGACCCATCTCCTATCTGTAAGCGACAAAGCCGTAGCACAAAATCTCGTCGTCTCACTCTCATTCAGAAACACCGAAATTAAGCCAGCCCCTATTAGGCAAAAGGTGTCTCCAAGCATCAAGGCTCAAAGTCTTTATTAGAGCCCTTTCCTCTGACTTTCTCCTCGTTCCCGACTCTGATCAGTCCTGTTTGACATTGTGCTGAATCTCGAAACCAAAGACACAGGGCTGACAACACGTCGATCAGCCTGAGAAGAACCAGCTCGAGACAGAGGTGAAATAGGTGACATATCATCGTCAGGACTTGGCGGAGACTCTGAGCCTTCTGAGCCATGCACCTCAGTCATACGGCCTCTGCTGACGGTATATGTCCGTGGCTTCTGCCACGCTCGAGTGAAGCTTCTTACCTCCGCTACGGCGGGCTGAGGTGTAGGTGATCGGACACGGTCGCCATAACTGACCCAAGAATCCTCTAAGCTCGAAACCCGGTCGTTACCCGATTCTGTTAGAGGCGGAGGCGTTGGTAATGGGGAACTCGGTGGTGGAGGGCTGTAAATTGGTGTCTGCGGAGGAGTAATTTGGGTCACTCTTGAGCGTCTTCGTGACTTTCGGACCAAGAGCCAAGTCGCCAAGGCTACAATGGCTAAGCCAAAGAGAATACCGATTATTATAGCAGCTATAGATCCATCTGATAGACCACCAGAGTGGTGCAATGTTGAAGCTACAGAACCAGAGCTCTGGTTGCCGGCAGGAGTCGCAGTAGAATATGTAGTATAATTGTTTGTAGTAGCGACAGGTGTCGCTGTAATAGTTGTTGAAGAAGCTATTGGTATATTATTAGGTATACCATCTGGATCACTCGGATATGGATTCATCGTCTCCCACACTGTCTCTGTCATGACACCGCTCTCGCTGTCTCGGTCGCTGTGGACAACTGTTTTAAATGTCGAACCATGGCTGGATTGCCAAGTTCGTGGGACATCTCTGTCCTCATGAGCAGGAACTGTAACGTCTGTTGAAATCATACTGGCTATGAGTTTGTCAGTTTTGAGGAAAAAGCTTGTCGTAGATGCACCAGAGTTTGTCATGACCAAACTTGATTTTGACAATGCTTTAGAAGAAGAGAAGGAGACATTTATTCTAGGTACTGTGCCATAACTTGTATCGACTGATCCGTGTTTGCTACCTTGTGCTTCAGTGCGCAAGGGAACCTTTGGTGACACCGGTGATGCCCGGCCAAGCCTCATTGTTGGACTGGTAAACTATCTTTAGTCGTGGGCTAAAAGCCATCGTCAATCAAGAATGCGGTGGTACGATGTTCTTGGGTGAACACTTCAGGTGACGGGAGAAGAATTGTGTTATTGATCAATGTTACATTTCCTCTGGCATTGGTTGAATCACCGGTCTCGAAGACCCTCTACCTTTGCTCTCATGACACGTTCAGCATTTGCAGGAACAATGCGCTCAGTAGGTCCGAGTCGCATCATCTTTCCCACAAGGAACATGAGCTTGCCCTGAGGAAATGTCTCAGAGCTAGCGAACTCCTCTAAGATCTTGTGCTCTCCTTCCATGGCCTCATCAGCCAACTGCTCATATTCCTCTTCAGGAATCTCATTGAACCACAAATCGTTCTCTGTAATTGCCTGAGTGACTCCACCTTCGATCTCCTTTAGATAGATGGCAAAGAGAAGTTCCTTGGCAACTTTGCCCGTGATTTGTTTGCGTATCAGATGATAAAGGAGCTGTGACAGGTCTGAGTCAGGAACTTGCTCACAGTCCCCTTCTGGCGTGAACGTCAGATCTCGGGCTGCAAGTGGGCCAGCCTTGTAGGTAGTTAGACGGCCAAGTTCGTGTATGATCCAGTTACCCACCAGAGCAGAATAGCTCTTGAACTCGGGCATCTCGGCCTCACTGAAATCTTCCGAAAACCTACCCTGGATGGAGTGAAGGACCTTATAGTAGTATTGAACACGTGAACCATTCTCCAGGTTAATCAGAGACAACGCATCCTTGGCCGTAAGGCCAAATCGGGCAATCAGAGTGTCCAGCTCCGAATCAGGAGTAACAGCCAGGGACTGACGCAAGTGGCCTACAAGGTCGTTTCCAATGACGAGAGGCGCGATATCAGGGTCTGGCATATATCGATAGTCAACTTCGCCCTCTTTTCCACGCAGTCGCCGTGTTTCAGTAGACCCTATAGACCAACCGCGAGTTTCACTGGGAATAGAGCGTCCGGCTTCTAACTCGCGGATTTGGCGGTCACGTTCTGCAATGATAGCGTCCTCAACCGCTTTGATGGTACTCAGGTTCTTGATTTCGGTTCTTGTGCCGAGAGATGGGTTGGATCCATCAGTTCGTCGAACAGAAACGTTGACATCAGCTCGCAGACCTCCTGTTTCCATACCCGAGACGCAGGCATCGACGGTATTCAACAGCATCTGAATCTTTCGCACAAGGACGGCAGCAGTACGAGGGTGGTGAAGTTCGGGCTCAGTAATAATCTCAATAAGAGGAACACCCACACGGTTGAAGTCGAGCCATTGAACCTTGCCAGCCTGAGCCAGCGTCTTGGCAGTATCCTGCTCGAGCTGAACCTGCTTGATTCCGATCGTCACACTTTCGCCATCTTGAGGAGAAATTCCATCTCGAGCTAGAAGCGTGACATGTCCATTCTTGGCTAAGGGCTCATAGTACTGAGTGATTTGGTATCCAGAGGGCTGATCCCACCAGAAATAGTGTTTTCGGTCAAATCGACTGACCTCTTGGACTTCGCAGTTCAAGGCCAAGGCTGCACGCAGAGCGGGAATTAAAGTTTCCTTTTGAAATAAGGGCTGGCTTCCTGGCATAGCAACATCGAAAAGAGCAACATGGATATTGGGTTCATCGTTGAAAGATGTGGCAGCTGGCGAGAATAACTTGCGGGCAGTGTTCAATTGAGCGTGAATCTCGATACCAACGGTCAATTCCCAACCATCAACAGTTTGAGAATCACCCTTTGGCTTCTTTTTGCCTTGCTTCTTGGCTTTCTTGGCTTCATCCTTGAGCTGCTTCCGTAAAGGCACTGGTAGCTCGGGACTTGGTGTGACAACTTCAGGAGCAGCATGCAACCGCCTTGTCGTATTGGCGATGGCTATCGCTGCCGATGGCAGTGATGTGTGTCTGGATGCATGGCGCGTACTGACACACCCTTGACGAGGTACCTGTCCTTTCAACAGATACCTGCTGAGGATAGACGTTGATATTCGTGACATGGTGATAAGACGTGAAAGTTCCTGGTCATATATCTGCAGGATAAGGCTTCCAGGAATCCACTCGAGCTTGTGTGGTCTGATACAGCGATATCAATCAAGACCCCAAGCTCTCAAATCTGCTTGGTGTGGAGGTGTTTTGGTTGGAGGGGACGTAACGGGGGGTTGCGGCAGAATGCACTATGACCTGGCAGTTCGAATAAGGCTGATCATATGCATACAATCAAAACGACCTCAAAACCATAGTTACTCTAACTCAATTGGTATTTTGAGGGGGACTTGAAGCAATCATTGGATGTTCTTTTTCAAGCTTGGGTGGAGCTATCAACTCTTATCGTAGCGAATATCCGTACAGAACTACCTACCTAAAGATCAATTCTAATCACGTGCCTCAAAGACCGGGGTCTCAATTGCCTGTCAGCCTGTGTCTGTCTATGGTTTCTGCATCTCTTAGTATTTGCATTTGATCTTTGTTATTTTTTTAATTTTTAATTTTATTTTTTGAAATATCCATCTGTAATCAAAACTAATGCGTTTGATGAATCTTCCACCTCTTGTTTCTATGTGAACTTGGCTCGATTCCATATCCGCCGAACGAGTGTTCCTCTTTTTCTTTCATTACTTGCCTACTTGCATT
>JABSTL010000735.1:0-16503 GCA_013759095.1 Fusarium sp. NRRL 29148
TCTCTGGACGAGTACATAGAGGATGGGTACGGACCCAGGACAGCGTACAAGATCCACGACGAGCCTGAGTTTGTAGAAGTCGATCTCTACAAACTCAGGCTCGTCGTGGATCTTGTACGCCGTCCAGGGCTCGTACCCATCCTCCATGTACTCGTCCAGAGAGGGCTCGGTGCGGGGTGAGTACACCTTCTGGTCTGGTTCGCAGAGGACGGCGTCTTTGGTGATGTATTTGCGCATTACCTCTGGCTTCTCGGAGGTTAGGGCACGCCAGAGAAGGGCGGAAGCGTCGAGGGTGCCTTCTTTGTTGCGGAACTTGATTGTGCCTTTCTTTGGTTCGCCCATTTTGGTGGTGTTGATGAGATTGTAGTTTGTAGTTTGGTGAGAAGATAAGGTGAGTTGATTGAGATAAGATTTACAGTTGAAGAAGACGATGGGGATAAGTGGTATGATGATTCCCCTCTTGAATTGACGTAGATATTGGTATTTCTTGAATCTGCATCTTCAAAAAACCTGGCATCGTCGGATCCCTGCTTATCCTGACGTCAGAGCCGCGCAAACCCTCAAAGCAGGATCAGGATGTTCCCGACGTCCAATTGCAAGAAAGTCAGTAAATCAGCAACAGGCTATTCAATTCCATTTCACATGATTTATTATTCTTGCTTTTTTTGTTGTTTCTAGAAGATTGTCTCACTTGATGCCCGTCATCGCACTGCAGTCTTGGCGTTGAGAACAGACACCACCACGTTTCTCCGCCATTCGATATCGTGACTTACAGTCTATTCTTGGACGGGAAGGTGTTCGCTTTGCAACAAACTTTAGTTCACCATTAGACTCGTTGCCAAGAAGAGCTTTCCAAAGACTAGAGGGGAAAAGTGGACGTGACGTCAAACAAGGGGTCCAGACTGAACCTGTTGAATGATAAGGTAGTTTATTTGATTCATCATGTCGTGACTCGTTACAACTTTCATCAAAAACTAAATACAATAATTTCCCTCGGTTCTTATTATACCCAAGCAGCCTGTACACTATTCAGACTAAACCGTGTCTTTTTCCCCATCTACGCCAATTCTGTAGAGTAAGAGAAAAGCAAAATTGCGTCGTGCAAGATTTGTCTATAGACAAACATAAAAAAAAAGAACAATGTTCGTCGAGAACATAAACTTAGTGAAATCGCTCCTTGATGTACACCATGGCTGCGAATCCAGCGCAGCACTTTGTGCTCATCTCATGCTTGCACCACGGACACTTTACCGTCATGGTAACGCTCCCCGCGAAATCTGTTGAGCCAGCGCTCAGTACACCGTCCGGGTTGGACATGGCTTCGTAGAGTCTGCTTGGCATATCGTGGTAGCGCATGCAAGCGCAGCACTCGACAAACATCTTGGCGCTTGGTTCGCCGTGGTGCTGAAGCTCTAAGTTCGATTGCCTACGGAGCGTCTTGATTGTGGCTTCGGGGTCAGAGACGGTCGCTCTATGGCCGCTCTGAACGGAGCGTAGATGTCCTTTGCTTCGAGGCTTGTGCTTTAGAGGAGGATATGTTGGTGTTGAGGCGAAGCTTGTCTCGTCGGAGGAGACGGGTGTTCGGCGGTTGCGGAGGTTGGCGTTTGAGAAGGCCTCCATCACTCTGTTGGCGGCTTCTTGGATGGGATCGATTTCTGGGTCGGAGGGGTTGGTGTCGAAACGATCGATGGGTGCCATTTGGGGGGAGTTTGTGTAGGACCAGTAGGGACTGACGGGGCCGGCGGTTGCATGCATTGAGGGCTTGATGGAAGCGATGTTGGGGGAGTGGCCCATTTCGGATTGGGGAGGGGATGTGTGTGGTGTGCTCATGGGGGAAACGGTTTGGATACCATCGGAGTATGAGGACTCTGATGAGCTTGTCGTAGGGCGACGACCGATAGGTGAGCGTGTAGTTCCCGGTGTGAGATGCTTCACTGGAGCGTGAACGTGCTGAGTGCGAATGGGGGCATCATTAGCACCAGCCAATCCCTTCGACACTGGCAAATCCATCTTTGGTGGCACAAACGGTCCGACAGAAGATGCAGCGCTCGTCTTGGAAGAAGTACTCATCGTCGACGACACCGAGTTCTGCGCTGAATGACCTCTGCTGAACGCACTCTTGGCAGCATCCTTAAGCTTCCATTTCGTGGGCACGGCGGGTTCTGAATCAGCGGTGATGGGTTTCGGTCGCACACCCGGCGAAGTCTGTTCATAACGGATGCTCGGGGGGTTATGTCTGAACAATTTGTCCTTTGACTTTGATGACTCCACCGGAGCGCTCTTGGCTTCATCGGAAGCTGGTTGGGAGTTGTTCAGTCGTGTTAGGAGCGTAAGAGACCCTCGCTTTGAGCTTCTTCGCGGTGGCGGCGGTGGAATGGAGAGACCTGATGCTGTTGATGAGCGTCGGGCTTGGTCTTGGGGTAGTGTTGGGTTTGTTATTGGGGGACGGGAGACGGTGATGGTATCTTGCTGAGGAGGCTTCTCGGTGTCTTTGGCCTTGGCAGCTTGTTTCATGCTCTGGTTTGAAGAGCGAGGTGTAACACTTTGTTCGCCGTCTTCCTTCTTGATGTAAAGACCGCCTCGTCTGTTCAGACCTTGGGCTTTGTTGTACAGAATCTCGCTGTCGGGTGTGGTAGCGGTGTTCTGCTCACCCTCATCGTCCGTGTCAGCGACTGCGCAATCATCACTGACAGAACCACGTCGAGCTCGAGCGCTCCAGAGGTAAATATTGACCGAGCCCCTTCGACTAGGCGACTTGGCCGGTTTCGATTGACCCCTCGCGCCAGATGTGTTGATCGAGATAGGCGGGTATGCTCTCCGTTTGGCATCTTCCTCTTTCTGCTGGGGATTGACCTTGAGAGGCGTAAACGATCCATGGCCGAGGAACGACTTTCGCATGGCGGGATGAACTCTGCTGTCGCCCTTGGCCTGGTCCTCGAGGACTTTCTGGTGGAAGTCATCCTTCTTCTTCTCAAGCTTCTTACCGCCCAAGAAACCGGTAGGGCTGGTCTCATCGAATGAAGCACGCTTGATCTCGAAGGACTTGCGGAAGATGGAGGTGAGTGAGCTGGAACGACTGCGTCTAGGCTCTTCAGGATCGTCGTTGTTTCTACCAATCGAGAATCCCAATAAGCTCGACGAGCGAGAGCGTCGCTTCTGTGTTGTTTGAGGCGGCACAGTAGTGCTGAGTCCTTGAGTTTGAAGAGACGGAGGCGGCGGTTGAGGTTTGCTCAGCTTTCGGCCACGAGGCTTGGGGGCGTTCTTCCAAGCTTCTTCGAGAGCTTGGTTCATGGCTAATTCTTGCTCCTTCTCCTTCGCCTTCCGTTTTTCCTCTTCTTTTCGCTGGAGCTCCTTTCGCTTCTCTTCTTTCTTCTCATTCTTCTGGCGCTCGTATGCTTCCCAGGTGGGTGATTGACACACAGAGCGCTGCTCTTCCACATCAGGGGGAAACATGAATGCCACGGTCTTGTGAGCGGGCTTGTCGTCTTTAAGCTGCTCCGATGAAGATATTTGAGAAATATCCTTTCCAATGGGCTTTCGGGGGATCATGTTTGGAGACTCTGAGCGCTCGGGAGCTGAGAAGAGAGGAGGGGGAACAGCGGAGTAGTTTCGAACAGGTGTAGGGCCTTTCTTATCCTTGGGCACCAGCTCAAAACGACGAGGAGGGTGGCCTGGGCTGGGTGGTACTGAGCCACTGCTATCAGTGCATGCCGGAGATGGAGGCACAGAGCCCTGGTGTGTTCGCTGAAACTTTGCGAGTATGTCAGCCAAACCCTACATAATGTCGCCTGTTTCTGTGCTTACATTGAGCTTCTTCTCCAGATCGAGCATTTGCTGCAAGCTATCTGAGCGAGAGCGCCCTTGAGGCGCTTGAGCAGCGAGGAGCATGATGTAAAGCCTTTCTGCTTTTTAATTCGGGTCCTTTTCACACGCTCAAGAGAACCATTGACATGAAATTGGTGGGGGAGCTGCAAGAGTTCTGTGAGACAAGGAAATGTCGGGAGAAATTGCGCGTGAGTTAGGTTGGACAAGGTGGGGTGAGGACGATTGCTGCAGGTAAGCGCAATAATAATAAATCTGATAACAGTTTGCTCTGCTTTCTTTCTCGCGGGTGCTTGCGTTTGTGTAAATCTGACCGAATGCGCCCAGAAACTGCTGCGTTCGGAGCAAGAAGCTAAGGTCAAAAGCGGGTGATGATGTCTCGGTTGGTGTTTTATTGGTAAATTGCTTGGGATTTTCTCATTCCAATTCGTCTCTTTTCTCCTTCTTCTCCTTCTGAGCGAATTGGAAAAATCTCAACGAAAGCGAGAGATTTTTGAGTGAGGAATGGCAACGGATGCGGTTGTGAGTCGTTGCAAAGGCGGTGGGCAGAATGATGCGGGTATCTCGTGATGTGGTGGGATTGACTCAAGACGAGATGAGACGAGACGAGCTAGAGCTTCCCCCCGACTTTTTTCTTCTTACTGTTGTACAAGCGGGAAACAAAAGAGGGCGGGAATTGGTGAGAGGGAATGGCTCTGTAATATGGTGACACAAGAGCGGAAGCGTTATCGGTGAGGTCAGGTACAGGAGTGATGCAACGTTGGTTGGGCTCAACAACATTTACATGGATATGTAAGAGATAAATTAGAAGGAGGAGAAACAGGGATAGACGTGAAGACGGGCAAGGGAGATTAAGTGTTGGAAGAAGAGTCAGTGGAAATAGAAACTTCCAGACAATTCCGCTCTGTTGAGCTCAGTTTGTATCTGGAGTGGCCCGGCCAAGCAGTGTCAGGCAATCAATCCAAACAAGCTTAGAATCAAGCAAGCAACAAGATGCCGATATCCAAGCTGCTGCAGGTTGGCGGTTCTTTTTTCTGGGCTTACAGTAGTTTTGACTAGCTGCAGATGGCCAGTCCCAAACCAGCTGAGTAGCGGGAGGGTCTGGGCCAAGGATCATGATATCTCGACCTAGCGACAGTGCATCAGGCCTGTTTGTGTGCGTGATGCGATTGTCATTGCGGGATGGCGGCATCGACTTTCTGGAGTATCCGACATGGTCCATTGAGAGCCTGACTGGGGTAAAATCACTGCAAGACAACCCAACAATGTCTGCATCCTCGATGACTCTCAATTGTCACTGGCTATTCTGTCCCTCGATATCACCATCAATGCTTCCCAATGCTTCCCCTCACTCTTTGTCCTCTCAGCTCGACTCTAACCCTCAGCTGCAAGATGCTCGTAAGAATCAAGCAGTGGGTTTAGAATACGAACTGTCGAGGTGGGCACTAAAGACGTGCGTGGCTGAAGTGTCATGGCCCGAATCGCGGGGCCATTGGTTCGGCACCTGCGGGAGTGTGTGGCCTTACAGGCGAGCGAATCCTTTTTTAGACTTGACAGGGATCACCAAAAATAGCAGCCCGATCAAATGGAACCATAAGGCGATTACACGAATAGAAACTTTGTCTCTGTATGGAAGGATACGAACTCATCGACTGAGACGATTGACGTTCTGGGGTTTAGCCGTTCTGCATGGAAGCTCGTTTAGGTCTTTTCGACGGATGCTGTACAATACCTACCTTGCTCTTCGGGAAGAAGCGTGCGGGTAGAGTGAGCTGGGAGGAGGGGCTGGCCGGTAAACTTGAACCGCTTATGCACGATGGAGGCTGGATGATAACGATAAAACTCAGTGTCAAGTGTAGCACAACGTGGCAGGCCTGTTCTCTCTAATTGTTCCCCTGATCCTTTAAGCCAACTGGTGTAACTATCCCAGCCTTCTCTCGATTAAATGGATGATGATAGGAAGCAATCAGAAGTTCATGACTGTATGACATGATCCAACCACCCCGCTATCAGAGATAGCGGAAGTTTGTTAGCCTCTATGATACTTTCGCTAACAGGCTTGAGCTGCACGATGATGTGATCTACCTGTCAATTAGTGTCTTGTTTTTCTATCACCTACATAGTACGGAGTAGAGTTTCTGTGTAATTGATCGGGACGGTTGGGGCCGTGCATCTGGGGCTGGAAGGTTAGACTAGACGGTGGAACGGATATAGCCCGACGACGAACTTGACCTGATACGATTGAGGCAACGTTAGATACCAGTCTCAGAGACTGTGTTCTAACTCATGGCTTCCGCTCAGCTTGAACTCTCTACGACATAAAGATTATCTAGTTCAATTCCAACCACCCAGCGTCCAGAAGGGATTGAGTCAATTGCCAGCCTCAGACAATACAGCTCGGCATCGATCAGCTCCCCGAAAAGTCTTCGGAAGAATACGATCCATCTAAAACATTGACAAGGTCTCAGTTCCGTTCTGGAAAGATTTTCCGTTAGGTTCAGGTCTCAGTGGCCATGGCCGTCTCGTATTCTCGCATCCCCATGCCCGCGGCTGGGACCCTGCAAGAATCTGGGGCTCTGTGTAAATATAGCAAAACATCCACTCTTGTGCTTTTTGTCGACGGCCAACGCGATGCAAGACATTATGGATGGACCGTGGTAGAAGCGCCCAAATTAGATATGTAAGTCAGTGATATCCTTGATTGGGATTTTAATAGATGTCTGCATTTGCTTTGGTGATGGAGACTAGACAGTGGGGTTGAGCTGGGGGCACGGTTGATGGAGCGATTCAACGTGAGAGTTACCCTAAAGCGAAGTCGAAAGACGAGAATGTTCAATCGTTGCACCATATCCACGGGTACTGGAGTTCTTCAGAAGCTTTTGTCTAATAAAAAGCCTTTATTTGTTTTGGTTTGATGTAGTTTCGAAGTCAGAGTATGTAACTTGCCATAATGCAAGCGTGATACACAATACAACTGAACTCCATCCAATAGCCAAGTTAACTCAAAGTTAATCCAGGTCAGTGGAAAGACAATGTTCTGTATGTTATGTTTGCGGATTTAGACCAGAGACCTAGATATTATGGCTCGACCATCAAGACGACCTGAGTCTCAACACTGCAGCCAAGAAATAAACGTAAGCCCTTATTACGCCCAAAATCTATTGAGCAGCAGAATGGCCACTAACACGGTGCCGAGCCACACAACATCTTGTACCTGCGTGCCCGAATAACACGATGTAACCTTTACACCAATCCATAAATGCTATGTTAGTCGATGAGACAGCAATAATCAGTATTGTGAGAGGGAGCCTGGCAACACAATGGAATCGGCATTTTTCGCCTTATTGTTAAGAGCGGTTCGAACTCAATCCGCCCGCCAGCTTCGTTCTCAATGACGTCACACGACATCTTCCAAAGTGCGACAGAGACACTGACTTGACAAAAAGCCACCAAGAAATAATCGCTGAGATCAATTGAAGGTCATCAGAAGCAAACAGTAGAATTTCAGGCTCTTACATGGTTGTTGTACGCCTGTCGCTCCCATGCAGACGATTTCCTCCAGACACATTACATAAGCATCATGATCCGCCACTCGGACCCAGTTATTCCGAGGGCATCTTATCCCCGCTCACGTGAGGGTTGCTCCTTCCCGCCCACACACTTGCCAAATTGACCCAAAAATCTTACCGCGCTTTCAGCCAGCCGTTCGACTCTACCATCCACATCACCACCAAGCACATCATTCATCATGGGTAAAGTTCACGGATCTCTTGCCCGTGCCGGTACGTTTGCGCCCGCCCTCACGATATTTCTGTCTTTCGTCGTCGCTAACATTCTCGCAGGCAAGGTCAAGTCTCAGACTCCTAAGGTACGACGACGGCACTCCCCGACATCGAAAAATCCCGACGAAAACTCGATCACTAACCATCGCGATATAACAGGTTGAGAAGCAGGAGAAGACCAAGACCCCTAAGGGTCGTGCTCTCAAGCGCCTCAAGTACACCCGTCGCTTTGTCAACGTTACCCTCACTGGTGGCAAGAGAAAGGTGAGCAAATTCGAACATGACAGAGGAAGGAAGACAGGCGCTGACGATTCGGATGCAGATGAACCCCAACCCCGGCTCATAAACGACTCGTCAAAATCGACAGGAATTTGCGGTATCGGGAAATGTTGGCTTTCGGACACGGTTCAACACAGCAATGGTTGGCTTCACTCAGTAATGGGATGATGTGATGGATTGGGTCAGGGTCGCAAGATAGGCTGAGCCCCCTTACGAAAAAGAAATAAAAGGAAATGGCGAAGAAGCACTACGACTCTACTCGGCGTCCGGTGTCAGTTGTCACAATACAACAAACATTTGTTCGCGCAAGGCATTTCTGCTGCTATTGTGAATGTTGGCATTTTATGGTGAATGGGCGACTGGGCTAAGCAGGCGAGTCTGGGAGGCATCGTAGACACTGCAACTTCTCGGCGAGTGACTCATGCTGATGGATGACATCCTCGACTCGTTCGTGCCTGAGGATCCAGAATGCCAATTCTGACGGAAGTGCCAAACACCATGATTTACGTAGAACACACCAAATTTAGCATTTCTCATGGAAAAAGCTACTGACAAGTTCGAGACCATGACCTCCAATAGATTAATTGATGATTCGAACATGAAAGCTTTCGGTCTCATCGCTCGCATCACGTGATATCAATTCCACCTTGAACTCTGCATTCTCGTAGGTACCTCCCGTTACTCAAACAAACAACAGCACATTCCTCGCTCTATACCGAATCTCTCTCTCCCAGACCATATCCCGACAAAATGGCCGACGTGGAAATGGACGTTGACGTCGACGTCGAGGCGGGCTCGCCCCCTCCCCCCGCGCGAAACGAATCCGACATGCAAACACACACCAAAGCCACAGCCGTCCGCTCCATCGAAGGCTGGATCATCGTCGTAACAAACGTCCACGAAGAAGCAGACGAAGAAGCCCTACAAGATCTCTTTGGAGAGTACGGCGAGATTAAGAACATGCACTTGAACCTGGACCGAAGAAGCGGTTATGTCAAGGTAAGCACAATAACACGTTGAACACGGGGATGAATTGCTGATACAGTGGTTTGGTTAGGGATACGCGCTTATTGAGTACACGACGCTGGAGGAGGCTCGCGCCGCTATTGATGGTGCGCATAACCAGAAGTTGCTCGACCAGACGATCTCCGTGGACTTTGCGTTCGTGCGACCTCCCCCTGGTAAGCCTGGGCGTGGACGAGGCGCTGGTGGACGGAACAGAGGACGAAGCAGGAGTCGTAGCCCCGAGGGCAAGGATCGTGAGGATCGCGATTGAGCGAAAATCATGGGATGGACAATGGTACTGGATGAGAAAAAGCAGAGACTTGATATGCGCAATTGCCGACGTGCGTGGCCAGAGCACGTTGGCAGTGTAATTTTGACACACAAGGTATGTCCATTTCGCTATTTCGCTGGGGATCATGTCCTAACACGTATGCAAGAACAGAATGAGAATAACAATGGGACACGGCCCTTAGCCTTGACCTTGTCAAAGGATTCGAGGCGTCTTTGAACGAAAGCCAGCACTTCATGAACTGTTGCTCGATGTGACACGCAAATACAACTGCTTCAACGGTTGTTGTGACTTGGTAGGGTACGTCCGGACTGTCATCTGATGCGGGCTTAGGGACATTTCACGCTCGGAGGACAGAAGCTTCACAAATACGCGAAGGTGTCTTAAAAATTCTGCATACGGTATCTTGATGCGCCTAGACTATAAGAACAGCTGATACTATCTTGGTTCTCTCCATCGTCAAATTCTCTGCAAACCGCCCTGCTACGATACTCCTTTAGAAAACCCAAGTAAACGACTCCTTCACATTGAATCTCGTCGATTGTCTATACGATTAGCAGTTATCCTCCCTGCGCAAAGGGAACTTACCTGATATCCGTACTCGATGCACCGATCAACACTTTGAAAGCGCCCTCCTCAGCAATCCACCCAGGAACAGTCTCGTCATAATACCCAACAGCGTACTTATCCAACTTGATGGTGATATGCCTTGTCTCTTCCGCTTCAAGGAACACCTTCTCAAACGCCACAAGTTCCTTCTCAGGTCGTGGCAAGCGACTCTTTTCATCGTGCACGTAGATCTGCACGATTTCTGCACCCGCGCGAGTTCCGATGTTGGAGATGGCGAGGGTGATCTTGATCTCGCCATCGGGAGTGAGGGTCTTTGTTGAGATCTCGGGACGGCCGTATTCGAAGGTCGTGTAGGAGAGACCGTGGCCGAAGGGGAAGAGAGGCTCGATCTTGGCGTGGTCGTAGTGTCGGTAGCCGATGTAGAGACCTTCGCCGTATAGCACTTTGTGGTTCTCGCCGGGCCAGGTATGCCATGCTGGAGTGTGCTCGATGCGCTTGGGGAATGTACTCTGTTTGGTGTCAGCGAGGAATACAAGACTGGCGAAGATTGCTTACTGGGAGCTTGCCACTTGGGTTCTCAATACCGAAGAGGACATCTGCCAGGGCATTGCCCGCTTCTTGTCCTTGATACCAACCCTGAAGAATTACAGGCACTCGATCGACCCATGGCATATGGACTGGGCTACCAGATTGGTTGACAACAACAGTCTTGGGGTTAGCCTTAACAACAGCTTCGATAAGCCTGTCCTGGTTTCCATCGGCAGGAAGATCCATTGTCTGACGATCGTACCCTTCCGACTCCCACTCTGCATCAACTCCAACAACAACGACAGCTACATCTGCATCGCGAGCTGTCTGGACCGCCTGCTGGATATAATCCACCTGATCCTGCTCTTTGTATCCGATGCGACAACCGCCGTATTTGTGCGTAATGCCGAACTGCTTCTGTTTCGAAATGGGACGAAGTTCATTCGTCATCTCCACGCGCAGCTCAACAGCTTTGTCGGCCTCCATGTCAACATCAACGAGGTAGTCAATCGAGCCGTCAAACATCGCCTCGCCCTCTTCGGTCCAATCCCACAGATCGAGAACCAGCTTGTCATTGATGAAGAGCTTCCCGGGTCCAACGCTCATGAAGCTGATGGTGTGCTTGCCTGTTGTCCTGGGCATGAGATACGTCGTGGCGACGGCAGACCATTCGGGACCGACTTCGCTCAAGGGCGCTGAGTCCCAGAGGAAGAGATCTGTATTTGTTCGGCGCTGCTTGACTACTGGGTTGCCCTCGAACTTGTCACCCGCATACCAGTCGATGTGAACGCCTGGTTTGCCTGACTGTTCCGTGCAGTACTCAGATGCGACAGGGAGCCACTTGTGGATATGGCAACCTTGAGCGAACGAGACTTTCTGCTTGGATACCTTTCGGATGCTGTCAAGCGGAATGGTGTTGTAGTACGGGTTCAAACTTGCACTTCCACCACCGCCTGCAATATGTCGATTGGCGTTCGGTCCAATAACAGCGACCTTGGTAGATTGAGGACATAAAGGCAGGATGTCACCGTCGTTCTTGAGAAGCGTGAGACCTTCGTGACCAGCGGTTCGGATGAGTTCCCTCGTTTCCTCGCGGTCATCTTCCCGCTCAGGTGCTTCAGGCGACATGTCACCTCCCTTGAGTCGTTCTACAAGCGTAAGCACGTTCTCAGCTGCTTGGTTAATGTCCTCAATCGAAATGCGACCCTCGTTGACTGCTGTGACGAGCTTGTCCAGACGCCATTTTGAGGAGTAGGGGAATTCGATGTCGCAGCCTGCTTCTACGGATTCGATTGACGAGTTGATGCCTCCCCAGTCGGAAACCACGGTTCTGCGACAAGTCAGTGCTGTTCAATGGTATTAGGATGCTTCGATTTTACCCCTCGTATCCCCACTCTCCTCGGAGGATGTCTTTCAATGTGTGCTTGTTCAGATCAGCGTGCACGCCGTTGATGAGGTTGTACGAAGTCATAACAGCCCAGGGGTTAGCCTCTCGAACAGCAATCTCAAACGGCTTCAAGTAGATCTCCCGAAGAGGACGCTCAGTGATGAGCGAGTCTATCGTCAACCTATTGGTCTCTTGCTCATTTCCAACGAAATCTATTGCCAGGTCAGCACATTCCCACCAAATTGCGTCATTGCTGGTGTTTACGTTTGATGGTCGCTGCAACGCCCCTGTCTTGAAGACCTTTGATATACTGCGCTGCCAATTTCCCAGTGAGAAGGGGATCTTCGGAGAAAGACTCAAAGTTACGACCGCCGAGAGGGTGGCGGTGCATGCAGACTGTTGGAGCGAGCAGCATTTCTGCTGATCGAGCTCGAACTTCGAGGGCTAGATGTTGTCCAACTTGGTAAAGAAGATCTTTGTTCCATGTTGCTGCGAGTGAGATGCCGCAAGGGAACAATGCAGCCTATATGTCCTGTTTCAGTTATGTTTGTGCTGTCGGGAGAATATCACTGACCTTGGTGCCGCCGACAAAGATGCCACCGCGAGCGCCATTGGGACCATCAGTTGTCTTGATCGAAGGGATGCCCTTCTCAGGAATAGCTTTCGTTCTCCAAAAGTCTGCGGCTGTGAGGAGTGAGACCTAGAAGGGTTAGTGTATGACTACTCAAAGAACCAACAACTCATGCCTTTTCCACCAGCGTCAGCCTTGCCAGCTTCTCTCTGGCTGCAGAGCGAGTATCTCTGAGATGCTGGATCTTTTGCTGGGGACTACATGGAGGAGAGTACTCCGTATCAGGAGTAGAAGGGGTGTTTGAGTCGTTCATTGTGCTACCACAAATGCCAAAATCGTCATGTACGATGTCGTCTTGCTACGCCTAATATACGAGGTTGAACAAAGACAGCACAGGCAAGTTGAACCGAGGTACGAATAGAAGAAGTGTGTATCAAACGAGAAACCCAAAATGTGATAGCAGGCTCCCTTATACCATCCCATCTGCGAGCAACGGTACGCGAGCGGCACATAAGGTCATCTGCAGCCAAGTAACATGAGGCGAACGGGATAAGCAGAAAACAGCACAATCGGTTGACTTGAGCTCGCGATCGCAGGGAACAAGGGTTCAATGTGCATTCCGTAGAGATAGGCATCCGCTCACTAATAAGCAGCAGACAGAGATAGCCCCGCAGCTTGTATTTAGACGGACCGGCTGAACAGGCCGGTGAAATAACCCCAATAGGGAACTTGTGCTTTTCTGTTTCAGAGATGAGAACGACGGATGCCGGTATATGCGGACCGTGAGAGCGGAAGACGACACCGGTGCTTCCGGAAAGATAAGAAAGTAAGAAACACGTGGTGCGATGAATAATATATTAGAGATGGAGATCGTTCACATGTTTTATGCAAAGTGACATGATGTTGTGAATCGTCTTATCTTTATAATCTCAGCTGAGAGGGAACGTCTTATCCTTACGATTCTCATGTATGATGATGGGCGAAGCGAACCCGACAGCCTGGGACTTAGCACCTGTGGACGAATCGGGAAATACGGGTCTACGGGCCGTTATTCCCAACGTCGGTCGGAGCGCACCGCCGGGGAACTCGGAAAGCCCCAAGTCCTTCCGTTACGGTATTTAAAGAACGAAACCATGACTTTTACGTATGTAATGGAAGCCAAATGTGTCTTTTTCGTTGCAGTTGCCGTATGTGGAAGTTTCGGCACTTGAGGAGGATATCGGGCCTTGGCTTAAAAGAGGATAATGGTGATGATGGGGTTCAGGAGATAAATTCCGGGCTGCTGAATGGGGTATTTTGGTACGAGAGCCGGTTTGAGTGCCGATGCAGGTGGAAGCAGATCATTGAGTTTAGATTGTTAGTGCGTAGTTTGTTTGTTGACGATGAAGCGTTGGAATGTTACGTGCCATACGAAGGTATTGTCCACCAACAACAATTACTTACATATCAATGAATTGTTTAGAAGCAATACTAAATGTTTCACTATAATATCTACTCTCATGTTGACATCCCAATTGAGTAATGTTTCAGATATTCCGGCTCGTCTAAGATCCCCCATGCTCCGTGTGTCCTCCGGCTAAGAGGGGCCGGCTCGGCGCCCAAGGCTATCGGAAGCATCCGCTTGCACGCGCCGACATCCGCACGTGTTGAACAACAATTGACACTCGCAAGCTAGACCAATCTCACAACAACAAAGAACCCAATGCCATATACAAGATCAGTTCTATACCCGCGCATATCACAGCATGCTTCGCTCAAGGTCAAACTCATCATATTCCCTGCAAGACCTATCTAACCGTCCCCCATCCCATCGCCCTTCTCAGACATCGGATGCAAACAGCTCAGATACAAGGCCCCGAAACAGCAACACCTCCGCGCGTGGAGATGTCTCCGCTGCGCCGCAGAGGGAGGAGGAGGAGGAGGTGAAGAGGTCGAGGCTGGGGAGGTTCTGGCTCGAGTATGTGAGCTGTGAGGTTGACTTTCCGGCGTCGAGGGATCATCTAGGTATGTGCACCGACAGAACTGAGAGGAGATTGGAGGAAGATCTCTGACGGGCATGAGGAAAGGGGTCTTGTGATGTAGATGGGAATGCATACAGGTGTGGTTCAGTTCGTGGGGCGGCTTCTGATATGCACTGATGGGGATATAGCTGAGGGTTGTTAACAGTACTGACGTGGGGTTATAGCCAACGAGAGAACTTTTCTGGGCTATCTTCGTACATCAGTCGCAATGTCAATGGTTGGAACGTTGGTAGCGCAGCTGTTCTCGCTGCAGCATGAGGGTCAACATCAGGCATTTGGATACTTTGTCACGGGGAAGCCGTTAGCGATGACTTGTTATTCCTTCTCCATTGGGACGATACTTCTCGGTGCGGTGCGCACTTGGAGACATCAACGGACCATGATAAGTGGGAAGGCGTTGGTTGGAGGGTTTGAGCTTCACCTTTTGGGGGTATGCTGCATGTTGGTATGTGTCACTGAGAGGTAGGTGATGGGTGACTAACGTGTTTAGCTTCTGCTGGTCTTCTTTTCTTTTCTTCTTGCTATTGATGTTGTGAAGGATAAGGAACATGTTCCTACTGCGACTCCTTAGTTGACGACAGCGACGCAATGGACAGACATAGAAGCTCGAGAAAACAATGAATACATCTAGCAACTGCTTCATTAATGTCTAGGCACACAACAACAAGCTACAGGTAAGTTCCTCGCATCTCATGTTCATACACTCTTGCTCTTGGCTATCCTCTTCCTGTCGCTTCGCTTCTTGGTTTTCTTATGAATGCGAGCTCTGTCCTTTCGCCTGTACAGCGTTAACTCAATACTCATTGGAAAATAGATCTCACATACCTGGACTCTTTGGCAGCGTTTTTATACTTGATCAAAGTCTCTTTATATTCCCCTGTGTGATCACTCGCTGGCTGCGAGGCATCTGACAGAAGAAGGTCAGACACAGTCTTTGAGTCGACGGATATCTTGTCTCCCATGTCGATGTCTGGGTCCGCCGTTGTTGGTTGATGGTCTGTAGTCTTGGAGCCTTGGATAGGCTGAAGCACAGGAGTGCTTGGAAGCTTTTGTTCAAGTGTTTGCGATGTGTTGATAACACCACAGCTTGAGGCTTCTGGTGACAGAGATATGTTCTCCGGTTCAGAGGTTTGTCGCCCTTGAGACAGAATCGCATCGAGCCTTATCAACCTAGCTTCGAGACTTTCGCCGCACCGAAGATAAACATCTATTGGTGCCACGACGGACGATGATGATGAGGGACTGGGTATGGGAAGGGCACATCCATGCCTCGCGTTGGGACCATGGCAGTCTTCGGTCTT
This sequence comes from Fusarium sp. NRRL 29148, assembly GCA_013759095.1. NCBI lineage: Eukaryota > Fungi > Ascomycota > Sordariomycetes > Hypocreales > Nectriaceae > Fusarium > Fusarium sp. NRRL 29148. The sequence goes on from JABSTL010000735.1 coordinate 15,556, forward strand.
TTGACTCTCAAGAGGAGCGAGGGTGTTCCCTGAAGGCTCAGGATTGTCCCTGTTCACAACGATCAGTCCCATTGACAAACAAGCCTCTCAACATACCGCTTATAAGCACTCTCCTCAAGAGAAATACTACTATCCCGTCTCGCCACACCGTTGACTCTCTCAGTCGACTCACAAGAGCCACCAACACCAGACAAGAGATGATGCATGGTAACGCAACTGACACAAATAAAGTAAGAATACCGTTTGCATTTCCTGGGGGGCCAGCTGACTAGTTATAAGGGCCTTCCAATAACAGCCAAGCACAAAGGCTCCTCCCGTTACCGACAGAGGGGAACTGGACCCGATCATCTGGGACGGACTCGAAGTTGGTCCCAGCAGGATGGGACCCGTTCCATGCACCGGAATCACATCCGCGACCAGGGAGATGAAGCTAGAAGCGAACCCGCGAGGTTGGTTCACAGGGGGGCACTACTGTACAGTAGATGAGGAGGAGGCTTGAAATTCCAATTCTTGGCCGACGATCTTCTAATCTTGGTCAATCTGGTATTTAATCCGAATCACCCAAAAAATGTTGAAGCGGTGAGACGGAGGAATTGACCACGTTGAGCATCTCCAACATCAACGCTCTCCATCGTGAGAGTGGGAGATTTTGGGGGCCGAGTTCATGTAATCTGCCACCTTCCTCGTACAGCCTGCAGAACCGACCTGTCGGTAAAAGGGGGTTCTTTTACCGTACCGCCAGCCTGGTAGGGCGCAACCACACCAATTGAGCTGGTATGTGAGGTTATTGGTTGTGCTGAGTCGGTTGGGAACACCGCCGTTTCAGGCTTTCACATGTGGAGGGAGAGAGAGTCTGTGCAAAAGGACCTTGAAATAACAAATTAAAGTATGCTTGCTTTTTTGGAATGGTTGGAGTCAGGTTGTGATGTGATGGGTTCGTTTATGATT
>JABSTL010000737.1:0-14928 GCA_013759095.1 Fusarium sp. NRRL 29148
GCCTACGGCGTGCATTGCACCGACTGCATTGTCCCGCTATGACCCGCTATAAACCCTGGTGTGTCACACCGTCATACCTTCCATGGGAGGGTTTGCTCTGTCTTTGCTTCTCTTATTGTAGGCACACTTCCTAGCTCTCCTCTTTCAAGCGTCCTCTCGAGAATTAAAATCGAATCAGTCACCATCCCCAAAGCCATCAGCCGAGGGGGGAGTTCAAAATACCGAGGGAACTTGATCTGCTAGCTAAATCGTATTCAGATCAAGGCATCGCCATGGCTGGTACGTATTCTGCAGCTCGCCCTGCCCCTCCGCTGCGCCAGATTCAATATCACGAACCCTGTTTTGGTTCTCAACGATAACGACAACAATTGGAAACTTTTCTGACCGAGAATATGCCACAGGCGGCCCTATCTTCGAGGAAAGCGAATCAAGCGCGCTTGATGTGCGGGCACGGGAGTCAGATGAGGAGATAGACGAGACTAGAGATTCTGGTGCAACCGGACATGGCGCCTCGCACAATGCCCCCTCTGACGCTGGCTCCCACACCGGCAACGAAGCTGAGGAGCTCGAAGATGGGATGCTTCTCCGCGACTTGCCCAAGAGAACTACTTTTTACGATCCTGTCGCTGAGCGTCAAATGAGCCAGACAGACGCAAAATACTTCTACCACCGAAACAAGGCCGATGCACGCAGCGGTGGTGGGGCTGGCTACCAATCTATACCTCAAAGTCCTTTTCTTGCTTCTGGGTCTCGCCCTGCAACCGAATATGGTGCCGATAGTCTTGTGCTAGACTCCAGTGGTCGTCGGGTCGATTCTTTCCCTCCTGGGTTGGAGATACCAAATTCTGCCGTTGACTCGGGGTTTACTCAATCACCTACAAAACTCGATGCGCAACATGCCCCATTCCCACCTAGTCATCCTTCTGCACTTCCTCATGCTGGTCAGGTTGCCCAGGATCCACGGCTGCCTGATGGCTCCAGCAATGGCCTGCCCTCTGGTGGACTCTTTGACACTGAGCCCCATATCACTTCAGAATTGAGTGCTATCTCGAAAAACATTCAGAGAATCCTTGACACCAGGCGCAAATATATCGCCCTCTCGAATCAGGGGGCTGATGATAACCCAAGAGATGGCCCGGATTGGGAAATTTACCCCCCTCCACCAGAGCCGGCATGGCAGCAATCGTCGAGGCAAAGAGCAAATACTACAGAGCACGTACCAGGTCAAGAGAATACTGGTTCGAACTGTAGTAAGGATGCTATTGGGTCCATGCCAGGAGAGTTGCCCCAGGAGCACCATGAAGGTAGACGCTCGGCAAGAAGGCGAAAGCCAGGCCAGGATATTGGAGAAGATTTTGACATGGCTGACATATTGCCTCTGCCGGGCGATGATGGACGCTCATACAAGCTGGATGATAGCGGAGTCTATCAAGTATTCGAAGGCCACGATACTCACTCGCCTGCGATCAAGGTTCCTACAATCAGGGAATTCTACATGGACCTGGACGACATTCTGGACGTCTCATCGGACGGACCTAGTAAGAGTTTTGCATTTCGACGTCTCCAATATCTCGAAGGTAAATTCAACCTATATGTCCTCCTGAATGAGTATCAAGAAACAGCCGACAGCAAGAAGGTTCCCCACCGAGACTTTTACAATGTTCGAAAGGTAGATACCCACGTTCATCATTCTGCGTGCATGAACCAGAAACATCTGCTTCGCTTCATTAAGAGTAAGATGAAGAAATTTCCCAACGAAGTCGTCCTGTTTCGCGATGGTAGACATCTCACCCTAGCCGAGGTCTTTGCTAGTATTAATCTGACAGCTTATGACCTAAGCATTGATACATTGGACATGCATGTAAGGCTTGCTCTTTGAACTTGATATTGTATTTAGAGAGTTGGGTCACTAATTGCTGTAGGCTCACACGGATTCGTTCCATCGCTTCGACAAATTTAACCTCAAGTATAATCCAGTCGGAGAGTCCCGTCTTCGAACTATCTTTCTCAAGACAGATAACTTTATCCATGGCCGGTACCTTGCCGAAATTACCAAAGAAGTCATATCTGATCTTGAGTCAAGCAAGTATCAAATGGTTGAGTGGCGCATCTCCATTTATGGCAAATCGATTGATGAGTGGGACAAGCTTGCCGCTTGGGTGGTTGATAACAAGCTGTTTTCGCACAATGTCCGCTGGCTCATCCAGATCCCTCGCCTCTACGACGTCTACAAAGCAAGTGGTCTCATGGAGACGTTTGAACAGGTGGTCAAGAATGTTTTTCAGCCACTCTTTGAAGCCACCAAGGACCCATCAAGTCATCCGAAGCTGCATATTTTCCTTCAGCGAGTGATTGGTTTCGACAGTGTTGATGACGAGAGTAAAGTCGAGCGTCGGTTGTTCAAGAAGTTCCCTGTGCCGAAAGTATGGGATACCAAACAGAATCCGCCATATAGTTACTGGATTTACTATCTCTACTCTAATCTGGTGTCGTTGAATTACTGGCGCAAGAAGCGCGGTTTCAACACGCTGGTTCTACGACCCCATTGCGGAGAAGCTGGTGACAGCGAGCACTTAGCTGTTGCCGCCTTGTGCTGTCATAGCATCAGCCACGGACTGCTCCTACGCAAAGTCCCCCTTCTTCAATATGTCTTTTACCTGGACCAAATCGGCATTGCCATGTCTCCGCTGAGTAACAATGCCCTGTTCCTTGCCTATGAGCGGAACCCTTTCCACCAGTACTTCAAGAGGGGTCTCAATGTCTCACTATCTACGGACGATCCTCTGCAGTTTGCTTTCACCAAAGAGCCATTAATCGAGGAGTATGCGGTTGCGGCACAGATTTACAAGCTAAACTCGGTTGACATGTGTGAGCTCGCCAAGAACTCTGTTAAACAAAGTGGTTACGAGTTGTCCATCAAGGAGCATTGGTTAGGGCGTGGATGCAATAAGCCAGGAAAGGAAGGAAACGCCATGGTCAAGACAAATGTTCCTGATCGAAGGGAAGAATTCCGCTACTTTACCTTGATGCAGGAAAGAGATGTGTAAGCGACTGGCCATTTCCGTAAGATCGATCATTTATGCTAATACGATTGTTCCCAGGCTGTCGAAATATGTCACTTATAATGCTGTGAAGGAGCCCCCTCCACAAGCTGCTGGCAATGAAAGTAAGATGTCAGAGTCAGTGATGTCCCTGGCTGGCCAAACCACTGGCTTGGGGGCCGCGATGGGCAACGAGACTGCCAATGTCGAGACGTCTTCACCAGTTGGCCATCACATTGCAAAGGTCGCATCCCAAGTTGGTCTGTCGGCCGGCCGGGATCAAACATGGTCTAGCGATCCTATGTCAGACCATCATCTCTCTGGAACCGATCCGAGAATGTTCCCGGGCATTTTTACTCGTGGACACCGCACAGGTAGCCACCGGAATCTTGCCCAAGTTGATGACGACCGTGACACTGAAGACGATGTTTTCGGCCCTGAGACCTGATCTTTGCTGGGTAGTCTCGGCCGCGTATTTAGAATGCGTAACCGTTTGAAAACTGTGAATATAATTGCTTTAGGTATCGCAATGGATGAATAATTGGACACCCAACAGGTGTGGATAGACAAACGGCGCACGAGGATTGGGTAATCGACTATTTTCTCTCCCTTTGGCATGATCTAAGGAACTTTATGTGATAACAAAGATATAAAGTATTAGGTTATCTAAATAATCAACCGTATTGTTCTAATCGGTGATTGGGCTTTGTTCGTCAAGTTGACTCCTTGGCTGTCAAAGCCAATGTTATATGGTCAATGAGCTTCAACCTGTGGCAGAGAAAAACATAAAAAGCTTGGAGACCTAAAAAGATATTTATCATTATTGCTGATTGTTTCTCCAAACTTCTCATCTTCTATAATCTGGCAGCTGGGGTAAGTGAAGCTCAAATGGCCTATCACGTACAAGATACAGGGTACCTAGCTTTACTCCGTACCTGCTGAGTGAAGCTGACGTTGCTTTAGAGCTCAACCAGCGCCAGATAAAGGGGTGATGCACAATATGTACCGGCAATGCTCCGCTTCTGGCGACCCAATCCGCCTATGAACGAATTAACACATAGTGGATCATATTCTACACCCACCCGCGTTATACCGCAATCAGAGATTCTGGTTAATTAACTTGGTAGGGGGAAGGTACGGTACGTCGGATCAGTCCATACCTGCCTTACCAAGGTAGTCCATTGATTTGCTCCTCAGACAAACGACGCACTGCGTCACTTCGCATCGCATCGCATCGCATCGCAGCGTCTTACTTCTAGGCAACCCCTTCAATTCTCCCTTTTTTTTCATTTCTCTATACTTAATCCAAGAGAGGTTCCCTGCTGAAGAGGTGTACTCGCGCGGTGCAGCCGATCGAGCCGAATCAATACCTTCGACATGGGGTTTCTAGGTGTCTACCGGGCTCTCTACGACTACGTGCCCCAAGCTGAAGGAGAGCTCGCAATAAAGGATGGAGACTTGCTCTTCATCCTTGATAAAAACGGCGACGATGGCTGGTGGAAGGCAAAGAAAAAGGCCGGCGCTGATGACGAGGAAGAGCCAACCGGTCTTATTCCTGGTAATTATGTCGAGGAGGTAAGTTGACGCTGAATAATTACAGCAACATCACAGCACGGGTACTAAAGCTTCGTTTCTGAATTCAAAAGGCCCAGCCAGTAGACCATGCTAGAGCTTTATTCGATTACACGCGCCAGACAGATGAAGAATTGTCCTTTCACGAGGATGCTACACTTGCTGTCTACGACACGTCGGACCCCGACTGGATCCTGACTGGCCTTGATGGCGAATATGGCTTTGTCCCTTCCAATTACATCGAAATGGGCGCATCTGCTGAGTCTGCTCAGCCCCCGCTGCCGTCTCCGCCGCCGGCGCTACCTTCAAGACCACCACAAGCTCCCTCGATCTCCTCCCCAGAACTAGAGGTCGCGTCCCCGGACCTACCGAATGACACAGCACCTACCCCTTCGAACCCTGCTGCTGCTATCGCAGGCGTCATGCATGGTCGCTCAGTTTCTCAACAATCTCAGCAAGCTGCCGCTCCTCGGCAGCCCCCTCGTGCGTCTGTTACATTTAGTGAACCCCCCGAAGTCGAGGACGAGCCTGTACGATCACCGACTCTGCCAGCCCGACCAAGGGTACCAGCGCCACCATCTCCAATTTATGACGAACCCCCCTCGCCTATACACACCCGTAGTTTCCAAGACCACAGGGATCCGGATCGTCGCCAAGATGTCGAGCGTACTCCTGGTGGCTTTCATATGTATAACATCAACGAGATGATTTCAATCATGGGCAAGAAGAAGAAGATGCCCACAACTTTAGGAATTAATCTTTTAACAGGTATCATACTGGTTGCTCCGGAGCATGCTTCTGATGGACCTTCACAGGAATGGACCGCTGACCGCATGACGCATTACTCGCGCGAGGGAAAGCACGTTTTTATGGAGCTTGTGCGCCCAAGCAAGAGCGTCGACTTCCACGCCGGAGCAAAGGACACAGCCGAGGAAATTGTCAGTATGTTGGGTGAATTGGCTGGTGCTGTACGTGCCGAAGGACTCCGTGAGGTGATCATGGCTGGGACGCAGGGCAGCAGTGGTGGTGGCCAGAAAAAAGGCCAAGTCCTGTATGACTTCATGGCCCAAGGTGATGACGAGGTAACTGTTGCTGTGGGAGACGAGGTGCTTGTTATCGACGATACGAAAAGCGAAGAGTGGTGGCAAGTTCGCCGGCTCAAGAATGGTAAAGAAGGAGTCGTCCCTAGCAGCTATATTGAGATCACTGGCTCTATCCCACTACCCTCGTCTAGCGGCATGAACTCAGCCAAGTCCCTCGTCGAACAAAACCGCCTCGAAGAAATCCGATTGACCAAGGAAGCCATGAAGGCTGGCAAAGAACCTCAGCAGGTAGGACCGGGAATGCCTCTCCCCGAACGAGGCAGTAGCCTCATGGCACGAGAAACTGGTAGTAATTCGGGACAACAGCGGAGCCGTCGAGAAAATGGACGAAGTGATGGCGGCAGTCAAAGCCGATCAAAGTCCAGTAAGTTGTTACTTGATTCGATTGCTCGGTTCACTCAGATGTGTGCGATGGGACTTGGAGCATCTGCTGACACCTCTCATAGAGCCTGACGCGTCTAAGGTCCGCACCTGGACAGACCGTTCCCGGTCTTTCAGTGTGGAAGCCCAATTTCTCGGTCTGAAGGACGGAAAGATTCACTTACATAAGATGAATGGTGTCAAGATTGCAGTTCCTATCACAAAAATGTCGCGCGAGGATCTCGAGTATGTTGAAAACTTCACAGGCATATCCCTGGAAGACGATAAGCCGTTGGCAGACGTCAAGAGAGCTCGGTCTGCCGAAAAGAAATCTCCCGAACGTAGTCCTTCAGCAGGCGCATCGGTCGACAAGGATGCCAAGTCCGACTACGATTGGTTTCAGTTTTTCTTGTCTTGCGAGGTTGCAGTGGGGTTGTGTGAGCGCTACGCACAAGCCTTTATCAAGGATTCCATGGATGAGAGCGTGCTTCCTGATGTGGATGCCACCACTCTGAGAGCCCTTGGAATCCGCGAGGGTGATATCATCAAAGTCATGCGTACTTTGGATGCCAAATATGGCCGCAGCCGCGGTGGAAAGAGAGGAACTGCTGACGGAGTTGATGGTGAAGGGGGTCTGTTCTCTGGGCCTGGCGGTGCGCTACGAAACAACACCCGAAAGGGTCGACCCGCGCCAGCGGTCCAAACAAGTGATGTTGTTGATGCCAGTGCCTTTTCACGAGGAGATTCCTCCAAGACTGGCGAAAACGACAGCAGATCACCCCCACCCACCAGTCCTACAAATAAGAGCCCTGAGACTCGTCAAGCATCGAGCTCAGGATTCGATGACGACGCCTGGGACGTGAAGCCTAGCAAGCAGCAATCGCCGCCTAAAGCTCAGCCTGCCGTTGAGTCTGTTCAGAAGCCTGCCCCTGAACCTACTCCAGTCTCACCCCCTCCCCCGGCCTTGACTGGCTCGATGCAGGAGTTATCGCTCCTCTCAACACCCCTCGAACCCACCAGGGCTGAACCACCAGCCGCCCCGGCACCGGCGCCTGTCATTGCTGCTCAGCCAACCTCAACACCCGTATCCCAACCGTTGGGCGGCGCTACCCCCTCATTCTTTACATCTGTTGCTCAGGCTCGGCAACGTCCTACTCCTCCACAGGGTACTGCGAACCAGGGCTCTCTCGTCCCTCCACCACCTCAGCGACCACTTTCAGCCCCGCAATCTGCCCAGCCCAGCGGCTTTGCGCCTCCCCCCATGATGCCTCAGATGACTGGCGCTCTGCAAGGCCAAGTTGCGCCTCCTGGCCAGAGCCTGAGTGAGATCACACAAGCCCGCCTGCAGCAGCAATATACGGCTCAGATGCAGCAACAGCAAGTCCCTCAGCAAATGCAGCCCAATATGACTGGATTCCCAGGACAACAAGGTCCTGGCTTGATGTCTTACCCCACTGGTGCAGGACAGTTCATGCAGCCCATGATGACTGGAATGCAGGGACCGAATCAATTCGTCCCAATGCAGGCTCAACCCACAGGTTTTCAACCGCCTTTCCCCGCCACACAGTCGATGTATGGAGCACCTACAGGAGGCATCAACAGCTACCTGCCTCCAGCTCTTGAACCTCAACGAACAGGTATGCCAGGATTGCAGCCCCAAGCTACTGGCATGACGAACATGGGTGGTATCGGCGGTATGAATAACGTGCAAGTCCCTCAGCCTCTGCAACCACAGCAGACTGGTCCACCTCCTCCCGTGCGATTTGGCGTGACAAATGATACCAAGAAACTAGCGCCTCAAGCAACTGGGCGTAGGGCTAACCTGGCGCAAGCGAGTACGTCGAAACGATTTCAGCTGTATATGTGTAATGCTAATGTTCTCTATAGCCCCCCAGAACCCCTTTGGTTTTTGATCTTGAAAAGTTTGTCAAACTGGTCGTCAGCGCACGTCGTTTCGTCTTGTTTGCAAATACTCTGGACATCTTTCTTCACATCTTGTATGTAAATGTCGACTTTGTCAGGTGGACCAACCTGGGGGTCAAGTGTGGAATAATAGTAGTATATTTATGGCTGTTCCTGGACAAGCCAGATCAGACCCTTCTAATGTTCTCATCTATAAGTCTATTCAATGTCGTAAAAGAACGTAAATCATTCACGATGCAGGTCTCGTTGCAAACTGGCGATGCGTAATACAGAAAAGGCGATGGAATCGAAAAAAAGGAGCCAAAGGGATAAAATGATCAGACGGGAGAAAAGGATTGAGTTGTTCTTCCGTTCCATAGAGTTGTATTCATGGTTTAAAGTTATTGAAACTCAAGAGCATACTTGTTCGGTAAGCGATAGTGGCAGTCTGAATGTTTTCGAAGGCGAGCACTTGCCCGTCACAAATCCGACCAACAAGAAGGGCTTCCCAAAACGTCTTAGGATATGCGGCAGCTAGACCTGCTGGCCTTCCTGACTCGATCATGCCTTGCGGCGACGACCGCTAGTGGGCTTGGATAAACCTGTTGAGACGGAAGACAGATCAATCTCAGCCTCAGTCACTGGGCTCTCTTGAATCTTTTCCTCTGATTCAGCCGTAGACACAAACCGCTTACGTACGGCGCGAATCATCATGAAGAACCAGTAAAAATTAAGACTGTTGAGGGTGACGTTGCTGGCCAAATAGGTGATGCCAATCCACATGGGCACCGTGGAGTCTGGGTGCGCAAACGACATGGTTGGCAAATTGAGTGCCTTCATGTCGGGGTTAACATTAATGGCGGACCACACGTCGCGGTAAACACGGAAGGATGAATAAGTTCCGTAAATAAGCCGGCATGAGAAGAATGTGAAAAGAAGCATGACGCCATTGTATAGTTGCGCGCGCGTACCCGTCATGTTAATTTTATCCATAAACCAGTGAACATTGAGGAAAGGTGTGGATAACTCCCAGAGGATGAAGACACAGGCGTAGTGGTTGAGAAATGGACGCTGAGGAAGGCTGATTAGTAAAGATAGAGGGGGTGGTATAACATCGTGTCTAAACTTACGAAGCCGAGCGAGTAGACAAGTAATGCGGCGATTGCGTGCGCCAAGGTTCCCAAGCCGAAAACATCGAGGTTAATGCTGGTGACTACTAAATCCCAGAGGAAGTATCCAGCTGCAAGAGCCTGGATGAATCCAGCACCACCAGTATAACCCCAAATACGCTCCTCCCATTCCATGTTGCTCATCTCAGCATCGACGACCATTACCCATATAGCTAGGGTATTGATTAAGCAGCTCTGAACCATGGAAACAACGTGAGCGTCCCAGTTGAGCCGTCGCTTGCGAGGAAGTTTGGAGTAGTGCTCCGGGGCCAGAAGGTTTGAGATCCATGGTGATATAGGCCAGAAGATGACCGAGTATAATAACGCTGCGGCCAGAACTTCGTGTATGTGCAGCGGGAGTGTAGGCAGGTCGAAATAGTCGGCCCAGGGCTGTGTCTTCTCTGATAGCCAGGGCGAAGGCTGCAAAGGAAATGGATCTTTCATGATGGCGGGATGAGTTGGGAGTTATTGGAGTTGCAAAACGGTTGAGGTTTGTGCTCGCGAGAACCCAGCAAGAAGATCCAGAAAGCAAGGGCCGGCAACAAAAGAATGCGGAGGAACAAAGACTTCAAATGAGCCGAGGCAAGGCGGCGCGACGAAAAGGAAACCTCAAGTACGGAGGAAACTTGATATTCATTCGCCTGGTCACGTCTGTTGGGGAAGCTCACGTGGGAACAGCACGGGTAAGGGTCTGGATAGTCGCATTTTGATCTGTCTCTGGAGCTTAATCCGTTATTCGTACCGTGCCAGCGCAGTTCTGGCTTTCTGATAGGCTTAGGTTGGGTTATTGCCTAGACGCTGAGACCTTAGGTAATCCGATCCAACAGGGGTGGCCGAGTACCTGATGTTGGCAGCGCCATCATCCTGCCCCCACCAGACCTCTACCAATAGCCTACCTAGTTAGGTCGTTTACAGGCCAGCTGCCACCTCACTCATTTAGAACACTAGATCGTCCACGAGCGTACAGTCACGGGCGTGTCACCTGGAGCTTGGCAGATTGATAGTTGGTCTAAAGATACCATTTCTTCATTCGCATGATCAGACTTGCAGTCGTTGCTGCTGTCCTAATATACCACCCTTTCGACAATCGACTGGAGCTAGACGATTTGACACCTCTAAGGACATTATTTCGCGTCGCATCGTCCCGCACCAACCGCACCCGACTCTTCAGACCACCATGGCGGAAGCTTTAAGAGACCTGCTGGCACCCGATCAGGCGAACGACCCATCTGCCCTGGAGTACCTGACCTATCTTGCCGAACAAGAGTCCAACTCCCTTCAATCATCCGAGCCTCAAGTCTTATCTCAGACCTCCCATTCTCTACTGCTTGCCGTACAAGCGCTTTCGAAGAGATCCCACAAACCCGTCGTTGATTCAGCCGCGAGCCATGCTTCCCTACGAACGTCCCTACCGACTCTGGCCCAGCGAGCCTCAGATCTTGTCCAGGCAGTGCCCCGACTAGATGCGCAAGCAGAACACTTCTCGTCGGCTTTTGGCAAGGCCAGCGAGAGCAAGTTACTGGCGCGGAGAAAACAGGCACTCCTACTACTTCGAAACTCGGAACGTCTTGTTGATGTCATGGAAATACCTCTCCTTCTCTCGTCCGCTGTCTCGACCGCACCGGTCAATCATTCCTCTACGCTCGAGCTTTACGCGCACGTCCGACGCCTTGCTTCCCTCTACCCAGACTCACCGCTTGTCGCTTCGGTCCTAGACGAGGCGGATGCTGCCATTCGGCAGATGGCTGCGGATCTCATTGGAACGCTCAAAGCACCCAATCTCAAGCTTGCCGCTGCCGTTCGAACGATGGGCTGGCTCAAACGAATCGTTCCGGATCTGGTGATTGATGCATCAACTGAAGACGCACTCCCGGCCGTCTTCTTGGTCTGCCGTTTGTCTACGCTCTTGACAACACTGGAAGCACTGGAACCTCTAAGAGACCTAGCAGATGAGGAACGACTTCGAAAGGACAAAGCTACGAGCACGTGGTCAGGCGGCCAGCAGACGGAGCGGTACCTGAAACGATTTATCGAGATATTCCGCGAACAGAGCTTTAGCATTGTCTCTGTGTTTAAGAGCATAAATTCGAGCTTCGCGACGCACGGGAACGACGAAAGTGATCTTTTGGCAGCCTTGCCTTCCCCAATGGCTAACTTTCCCCTCCATATGGTAGAGATGCTTGTCGAAACGCTGCGAATCTATCTGCCAACCGTCAAGGACCAGACATCGAGGGAAAGCATTTTGACGCAGGTACTTTACTGCGCGGGCAGTCTGGGGAGGCTGGGGGCTGACTTCGGCATGCTTCTTGCTTCGATCGGTATAAATGAATGGGTTGAACTTGTCAAACGCCACCGTCTTCTGGCTGGCCGTCTTGAGTCTGTGATAGGCGATTATCGGGGCAACAATGCCAGTGGCGTTGGCGCGAACTGATCCATGTCTCCTACTACAGACTTGGGTCATTCTTTTACCAACACGTGCAAGATGCATCAAAGCGGGGCCAACTCACGCAGCGGGGCCCAGGCTTCCAGTGCGATTTTATCTCGTCATGTCACCCACCCATTCTATCTCCCCGACATGCCCGGTGGCTCAAGTCTGTGACTAGCCATGGGTATCTCAATTGCTGATTCCCCGACTCAACAACATGGTGCTGCTGTGTCCTTACCAATGACCGAGCCCCGAACCTCTCGGCCAGCCAATTCAGGTATGCTTTCTTGGTCAATTCCATATAGCGGAGTGTCTGTGTGGTTCGGCCTCTGTCGGCCCCATTCAATATTCGCCGTCTGACACAATTGAATAGCCCGGCATTTCATATCTGGCCTTGGTTCAGGCGTCACTTCTGCCGTTCTCCTACAGCCTCTGGATCTTCTCAAAACGCGGGTACAGCAGTCTGGTGGTTCGTCATTAAGCGCTACCCTGCGTGATCTGAGGCAATCCCCGAGCCTTGTAAAGTCACTGTGGCGAGGTACCGTCCCTTCAGCGCTACGGACGGGCTTTGGTTCAGCTCTCTACTTCACATCACTCAATGCGATTCGCCAGCATGCACACCAGACAGGTATCCTGGGCCGGCGGCTGCAGACCCAGGGCCGCTCATCAGTCCTCCCTTCATTAACGAATTCGGGCAACCTCATCTCGGGCGCAGTTGCAAGAACGTTTGCAGGCTTTGTCCTTATGCCTCTCACCGTGATCAAGGTTCGCTTTGAATCCAGTCTATATTCTTATCCCTCCATCATGTCAGCTGCGAATGACATACGCCGGACTCAGGGCTGGCGTGGCTTCTTCTCTGGATTCGGTGCCACGGCGTTTCGGGATGCACCATACGCTGGCATGTACGTGTTATTCTATGAGATGCTGAAATCGCGCCTTGGAACACTGGCGTCCAAGCCGCTTACATCAGGCGAGGGCACAAGCAGAATGCAAGCAACTCTGGCTAGCTCTGTGAATTTCACTTCCGCTATGTTTGCCGGTGCAGCATGCTCCATTGTTTCGAACCCGTTCGATGCGGTCAAAACACGAATTCAATTACAACCACTGGAGTATAGGAATATATGGCACGCTTGGTATAAGATGGTAACGCATGAGGGTATCCGGTCATTATGGGATGGCTTGGCGTTACGGATGAGCCGCAAGGCCATGAGTTCGGCACTGGCCTGGACGGTGTACGAGGAGCTGATTCGCCGAGCTGGAGCAAAGTAACTGTAAATCGTGTACAACAACTGTAACAACAACTCGTATCAAACGATAAGAACTAAAGGACCACTTCTTGGCTGGTTTAATATGAAAGAATCTAGCTCGCAACTGATATCCCATAACCCATTGAGCCTAAGCCGGCCGCGCACCAGCCAAATACATCAACAATCCTGGTGACTTACTCCTGCGGCGGCTATGCTTATCCTTGTCCTTCTTGCGAACCCATTCAAAGTCTGGCTCTTCTCTGCCGTGGCGCTTTTCCTCAACCATAAGCATCTTGGTGCGCTTCTCGCGGATCAGCTTTGTGTGCTTCCACAGTCGGTCTTGCTCCCACTCTGGAACCCAGCGTCGAATGAGTAGATAGTCAGGATCCTGGCGATAGAATTAGCTCAATACCATGCAATTAATGAAAGTGGCAGCAAGACTACTACATACCGTATCAAAATCGAATTCGACACCGAATTCACGCAACGACTCGATTGACAAATGTCGGCGGGACATGCGTGTATACGTTGGTCGAGCAACTTGGCCAGCAGGGGGTGGAGGAGGAATTGCGGCGATTTGGTTGACTGGGATGGGCATAGGGGTATAATGGTGAGCTGGACCGGCCATCGCGTGATGTGGTAGAGGCTGCGGATGTTGAGGCTGTGTCTTCTTGATCTTTTCCTTCTTCAAGATGGCCTCGATGGTCTTATCATCGAGTCCTGACTTGGCGAGGTCTTGTTTCAAGCGGTCCTGGTATTCCCGGTCTTTGGCTTCTCTGTCGGCCTTTTCCTTAGCTATGCGATCCTTCTCTGCCTGCTTGTAACGCTCAACTGCTTCAGCTGCTTCTTTCTCCTTCTGGTCCTTGAGTTTCTTCTCTTTGGCAACGCGCTCAAGCTCCCTTCGCTTGTAATCCTCGACAGCAGAATTTGCCTCTTTCTCACGGCGCTGTCTCTCTTCTGTGGCGGCGTCTTCTTCTTTCAGGCGCCTCAGCTCAATCTCCTTCCTGATGCGTTCTTCCTCATCAGCGCGCGCTTTACGGCCCTTTATCTTTTCGAGCTCGCGCTTGGCTTGCTTGAGCTCTTCTTCCTCTCTGAATTCCCTCAATCGACGGCGCTCTTCCTCATCGCGCGCATGAGCAAGATGCATTTTTTCAAGCTCTTTACGTGATTGTTCCGCCTCCCATTCCTCGCGATATCCTTTGACAAGCTGTCGCTCATCTTTCTCGCGTTGCCGCTCGTCTCTCTCGCGTGAGCTAGCGCGTCGATGTTTCTCAAGATCTTTACGTGCTTGCTCGGCCTCCCACTCGTCACGGTATTGCTTGACAAGTCTTCGCTCCTCCTTCTCCCGTGCTGTTTGGAGACGAAGATCCTCAAGCTCCTTGCGAGTTTTCTCAGCCTCCCATTCTTCTCGAGTCATATAAGAAGATGATCGAGATCGGGATGAGGACGAGTGTGAGCGCGAGCGAGAGCGGCGCCGTCGCGAAGACCGCGCAACTTGCTTGCGGCGAGTATCTTCATCATCGGAGGAGAGGTCGTTGTATATTTTGTTGTTGATAATTACAGGAACAGGGGCCGGGGGACTGCTGGCGCGACGCTCTCGAGTCCGAGACAGCTCACCAGTACGAGACCGAGACCGAGAACGATGCATGGCTGTGATATTCAGGCGGTCAGCTCCAATGTAACTGGGCCCTGGAGGTGCATCGTAATAGTTTTGAGTACGTTGAGGGTTCGCAACGTATCGGATGCCAGGCGAAGGCCCACGCTTCTGGTAGCGAATGTCGTAGTCATCCTCATCATCGTAACTATGACTACTTCGGCTCATTTTGGTAGATAACCAGAACCCAATGAGCGAGAAACAGCGATTGTGAGATGACAATGTCGAGCCTGATCGTATAGGCTGTGATGCTGCTGGAACACAGCAGGTTGGAGTAGTCACTGGTTTGTAACAGAGGGAAGAGTCAGACGACAGAGGGGACAAAAGAGGAGTGAGCGGCAGCGGTCAATGAATAAATAAGAAGGAACACAGCCCACAGAACATTTAGACCATCCGTCCCTCGGAGGGGACCGCGGTTCCGTGCCGACCTCAGCACTCCATGGTGGTTGTAGGGC
>JABSTL010000738.1:0-11786 GCA_013759095.1 Fusarium sp. NRRL 29148
CTTTGGGGGCTGTCCATGGTCGTCTGCACGATCCACAACCTAGCATCCTTCATCAGCCCTGTTTCCCTCACTCTTACTTGGCTTTTATTTCGATTCGGTAAGGTGGCCTCGGATGCCTTCATCTCAACCCACTTTATCTATAGTGAGTGACTCTCAATTCGTGGCCTTGAAGCAGCCGGCTCTTCCGTTATTTGTGCAAGCTTTCGACCTTCATTCTTACGATTTCGCGCAACATTCTACGATTCATTCCGTCGACCAGCTTACCAGTGCGATAGAACTAATTCCCAGTCACAGTTTCGCAGCGAGATAAACTCAATTATCTGATCAGCCATTCCACTCCAAAACACCGAATCCCCCTTTCGTACTGTTTCCTATTCTCGGCATTCATTTCACTGGATTGTTCAAAAATATACGAATTCTCCATCATGGACTCTGATTCCATCCCACACCAGCCTGAGGCTCCTTTGAGTCCAGGGTCAATAGTCTCAGATGCTACTCCAATCCCAATCGCTTCGCCAAGCTCAGCCGACCAAAAGCGTAGCCCATCCCCGACCAACGATGAGCCTTCAAAGCGCGCAAAGACAGATGAGGATTCCGCCGAATCTAGCGATGAAAACGAGCAGCTGGACAACGGGGATGAGGAACCTGGAGCCGACGTCGCTGAGGAAGCCGAGGAAGTCCCGGAGGTTATCGAGGCCCCCGACAACAACACAGAGGATGCCCCCGCAGTTCGTCTTCCATATGGATTCCCACCCATTAGCCCCGGCACGATGCAGGAACTCAACGAGTGGCTTGAAAGCCATGCCAATGTCAAGCCGGGCAGTCATGTTGCCACTGGAGTTCACACCCAGCTCTTGAAACCAATGGAGCCTGAACAACAAGACATGGATGAGACTTTCGACCTGATGGGTGTTGACACTAACGGCATCAATTGGAGCGAAGGCATCCACATTCCGGGAGTCATGGACCATGGGCTAAAAGCCAGGCCTCATCAACTTGCTGGTAGGTTTCACCCCACATCAATCCCAAGATTGGAGGTTCATTGCTAATACTGGCTGTTACAGGTGCAAACTGGATCTCAAGCGCTTTGGAATCGCCCCTTCGCGCTGTACTCTTGGCAGATGAGTGCGGAACTGGGAAGACGGTACAGATTGGCCTCGCACTGGCTCTTCACTATTACCGGGTCAAGGCTGAAGTTGAGGCGGGGACTTTTACACCTCGGGACGAGAACAGGCGTTTCAAACCCAGTATCATCCTGTGTCCTGCCGATCTCGCGTATCAAACCTTCAGAGAATGGTCTGCAAGATTGGGTCAATGAGAATGCTGCGTCGCATGAAGACATCGAGGTAAGTGATATTTTCCAGACTCTGACAGCTGTTTACTAACATGCATTTACCAGACTCTTCGAAGCATCGCAATTGTCCCCTACTATACAGCAATGCGACGAATGATATTGCGCAGAAGACGAAATGACGACGATGCTGTGTCTGGCGAGACCAATGGCGAAGATGACGATACCAATGGAGACGATCGCGAGGAGGATGGCGATGGCTCTGACGATGAAACAGGCACTCTAGCACAAACCGGACCCCAGGGAAAGAAGCGAAACACCAACGCAAAGGAGAAGATCGAATTTCAGGTCACTGGACAGAGTTACAACTGGGTAATTTGCAACGACGTCTATCCGATCCGAGGACCTCGTCCTTTGACACACAAGCTCATCCACCAACTTGAGCACGAAGCAACACTTGTCACCTCGGCAACACCACTCCTCAACCAGCAGGACGACATGTAGGGATATGTCACACTGCTGTGGAAGCGACAGTGGCCGTTTGCCTTTGCCGATACCGAAGGTGGTATCAATGCTGAGGTGTATTTTGACAAGGAAGCCTGGGAGACTGTCAAACATGGCGGAGAGTTTGGAGACTTGACAATCGATCACATTATTCAACCAGATCATGAAGTTGATCCTCCAACCGCCCGTAATGAGCTCATCAGGGACGAATACATCAGATATATCCGCGAAAAGACAGGGCCATTATTTCTGATGAATCCTGATCTCTTCCAGAAGTTTCGCGAGATCAAGTTGGAGCGGCCTGAGATGGCACGAGAGGCTATTCGACCGCTTCTGGAAATGTTCTGTCTTCGTCGTGGAATGCTGACAACTGCCATCATGCCTGACGGTACTTCCGTTGTGCCAGGCGAGGGAATCCCCGAAATGCGCATCCAAACAGTCATCCTTCAGTCCTACAACAATCACGACCAGGAAGACTTGTATCAGATTGCCAAGCACCATTACCCGGACCTGACATCAGCCTCAAACGAAGATGACGAGCACATTGGACATGGTACGATCGACAAAGCCAAGCTCACATGGGTGAACCCAGCTGTCCTACGAACGCTGGCCCTGTCGACCACCAACGTGGAGTTCTGGCCACTCACCCAGAAAAGAGGCGAGGATGGAAAGACCACATTTCTTAACTCCAAGCCTATCCAGAACTTGCTGAACAAGCCACTTCGCTTTGATAGACTGCAGTCATTTAGTCTGCCTGGAGCAGCCCCTCCTAACGCGGCCCCTACTGCTGCGGCTGACTCGGAGAACATTGAAGTGGCTCTTTGGAAAGATGGACTTGGCGGCCTGGCATGGTACTTTGGGCAATTGCAGCTTGCCTATGGTGATGACATCGAGTTCCCTTTGGTCCGTGAGGACATCCCAAAGACGTTCTGTTCACGAAGTCCCAAGCTTTGTTGGACAATTAATCGGGTTCTGGAGCTCAAGGCTCAGAGAAAGCGAGTTCTCATCTTTGTCAACCATCCGCTGACCTCCACGTAAGTTTCCCCGCGTCACACATTATTGAGATCTACTGACTTGATTTGTGGACAGGATTTTGACCGCATTGCTTACAAGTCTTTGTGTCGAGACTCTCAACATCCGTAGTAGCCATACCGTGGACAAGCGCGCTCAGATGGTTCGAGAGTTCACCAATCCTCAGAACCGAGCTGAAGCATTTGTAATGTCTTACCAGCTTGGTGGTTTCGGCCTGGACCTCCATGGAGCCTGTCATCATGGTATTGTCGTCGAGTATCCAGACAACTTGCCTACCATGCTGCATGCTTTTGGTCGTCTCTGGCGAATGGGGCAGGAAAACGAGGTTCACTGGGACGTTCTCTACCTTGAAAAGTCATTTGATGGCTGGGCTGAGTCGCGCATGGCGTCGAAGTATGCCGATATCCTCGCGGCAGAGGGAGACATTCCCGATCCGATTGTGGGGGAGTACCGCATCATTTGCGGTTTCGAACTAATCAAGCGATATCTGGGACAAGACAGCAATCGCTACCCCAGGACTCGCGTCACCTGGTCTGAGCAGGACCATCCCCTCGTGGCTCGAGAAGGCCACTTCTACTCAGCGGTAGCCCAGTATCTGATGCAGAACCCCCAGCACATCACGAAGTTTCAGGGCAGACACCTCCGTATGATCGCTCGTCGCTGGACTCCAGAGCACGGAGCCTTGACCTCGACATGGTCGAAGGGAGGTCTCCGATCCTAGCGAATGGAGTAATTTTGGACTCGCGAAACCCCCTCACCCCGGGCTATGTTGCGGTCGAGCAGACTGGTAATCTTTACCGTGATCTCGTGCAGCGTGACGAGATTAAGTCGAACTGGGAGGTTGATCGAAACCGATTGGAGATGGAGCGGAAGCGGCGAGTGGGAAGCTTGGGGTACATGAATGGTTAGTTTTGGTATGGAGTTGCATGAAATGATGGAACTTGGGCGTTTTGATCACAGATATGGACGCCTCAATTGGGGATTGGGCCATCTACACCGGGACTCTGGGAACACAAGGCTGGGCGGGCCAGGTGCTCTATGATGAATTTGGGATTTGGAGCTTTCTGGGCTGATGGTTACAGCATAAAAGTTCGTATTGTACTACATTAGATTACTATGCTGGTTTGCTATCTAAATGCTGTATTCCTGGTAATATTTGTTTTTGAGTGTGCTCCCAAACTGGAGCCGTGGCAGTTTCGGAAAACATCATCGTGAAATCGAAAGCTTCCAGATCAAGGTTCTTGTGGGCAACATTGCAGATGCTTTTCAGATCAACAACATGACAATCTCAGCTTCCGTAAACCTATGATCTTGCTCCTTGGGTAAAGTCAATCGACAATCGTTTGTAGTCACAGTCGCAGCATCTGTAATGCTCTCAACTTATTGCTTACAATGCTCCCTTGAAACCGATCACCCTACAGCTCCCAACAGGAACCAATCACAGTAGCCCGACCTCCATTTTCCATAGCGCATTTAGCGCATGCGCCTAGCAGTTCCCCGCTATCATCTCCTCCCCATGTCATCTTCCCTAGAAATTCCACCTCATACAACATCCCAGCCCCAGTCACACAGCAACATGAAGCGAGTTAAATGCTGCACTGCTTGTCGCCGCCGACATAGAAAATGCGTCACTCAACCTGGAGCCTCCCAATGCGGTACTTGTCTAGAATCGGGGCAGGAATGTCGCTTTGAGAATGACATTCGGTTCAAACACACTCATTCAGAAGCGCAGAAGGAATCTGGGCGGAAGTGGGCAAAGGTTCCTCAGAAAGGTAAGTCATCTCAATTAAGTCCTTTCGTTTGGATGGTTGATGACCCGTTGTAGTTTCTTTCACGACGCCCCGTGGGATTGATGGCAAGGTACCCGAGGAAGCAGACACGGGACCAGATGCGAATGAGTCGGCAACACAGCCGATATCAGATGGGATGATGGAAATATCGATAGAGGACCCCATTCAGTCCCAACCAGAACCTGGGCCATTGGAAGAGGTGTTCGGGTACTGGGAATCGCCTCCAAATCTCATCACCGACTCTCCAATTGCCCAGAACATGACCCCAGCATATCAAGCAGAGACTCCATCACTCCCACGAGCATCCATATCATTCATTATCGATCCAGAAAGGCCCTCTACCCATACCACTGGCCAAAATCCGACCGGCTATGGTAACAGTCCGGATCCCTTTGAGTTGACAGAGCGAGAAGCCTTTCTCTTCATGACCTACATCCACAAGCTCGCACCTCTTGTAAGAATCCTCATCTCCAGAAACCTCAAAATCTAACCCTTCAAGTCCGACGCTTGCGATGACGCCCGTCATTTCGCCCTCGAAGTCCCCCGTCTCGCCCTCCACCAACCCATGATAATGAATGGCCTCCTCGCCCTCGCAAGCCGCTACGACTCCCGCTGCACCAACACCTCCTCCGACATAGAAAGCACATTCTACCACAACAAGTGCATAAAACTCCTCATCGAAGCTTTCGCTCAACCGCCTGAAACATGGGACTCGACGCTTCTCACCGCCGTCGTTATCGCGCGCTTGTACGAGGAGAATGATAACGAGACGGATTCTTACTATTATCATCTCAGTGGAACGCAGAATCTGCTGAACCATGAAGTCATCGCGAGGTTTGTTATGCAAGGTGGGTTAGCTGAAGCTGCTAGTTGGGTTCATCTGCGTCAAGGGATCTACGTTTATGTTGTGCGCAGGAAACCGCTTGAGATATGTCTTGAGAACTTTGAGAGATCGACGGTGTTTCGGAGATCAGATGATTCAGCGTACGCTAACAGGGCGGTTTATAACTTTGCGAAACTTATGAGGCTCTTTCTCCCGATGGAGAGTCCGGATGATGAGCTTGGGTAGTTGGAGGCTGTCGAGAGGGAGATGCAGGAATGGTATGATGCCAGACCAGTTTCCTTCAAGCCAATATTTTACAAAGCGGCGGAAATCTCAAGCGACAGACCGTTTCCTGTCATTTGCTTCTCTGCGTCGGTGCCTGGTGAGTTCCGGTTTGCCTTGGCTACTGCGGTTTGCTAACATGCTCGAGTGGTGGCTATGCAACATTACTATGCAGCCAAGGCCGTTCTGTGTTTGCGCGACAGCAAACAGACGACAGCCGATTGTACCAGACAAGATTTTGAGGTACGTCAAGCTGCTTGTCTTGTTGGAGAAGGCTGACTTGTTGCTAGAACAACATATCTACGTATCTCTGCATGCTGATGGGTCTTGCATTGGCCAACTCCCATGTGGCAAACGCGTTCTATCTACCCGCACATATGCTTTCGCTCTGTAGGTTTAATGCTCAGTCCAAATGTGAGAATAATTTCTGATGTGAGTTTGCTTGTAGGTGGATACTGCATAAGAAATCCCTGTGTGCAGACGCATACCATATGGTATCTGGAGAAGGTTGATGAAGTGATCAAATGGAAGACAAAAGCACTGATCGGAAAGTTGAAGAGGGAGTGGGATAGCCAAGACTGACTTGATGCAAACTCGGTCTCACTTAAAATACAAAGGATCCACAAGCCCTCACCAACTCAACCATAACAGCTGTATCGTTCCTCCCCAAGTGACCTCTATACTTCTAAGAATGAGGTGCCACTCTTCGGCCCTTGATAAATCCATAAACAACTCACAACTGGAGCGTGAATTGATCCTTGACGTACTTGTACAAAACAACGTCATCCTCGATCGCCGGAAACTTAGGTCAACGTGAGCCAGTGTCAGAGCTTCTCCAGGCTTCTGACTCTTGGCTCCCTAGGCCATTTTGTTTTGGTCGGTAAACTTGCCGAGAGCAAAGTAGAAAAGGCCTATGATGGTTAGACGAAGCTTCACACTGGATTGAAGCTCAAGCTCACCTTTGTGCTTGATCTCTTCAGTTTCCATCTTGCTCCAGTGAATACGATTTCTCGGATACTGGCTTATAATACTACCTAATTCAAGATAGACCTTATGAAAAACAAGTATGCCTATCTAATCGCCCTTGAGCTCGGGATGCATGCGCGCGTTGGTAGATTGGTTCCACAAGGATCCGAAGAGATTTGGCAAATAATGGGAGATAATCTGGTACCGAGAGACGCAACTGAGCCTCCTTTATGCCTATGCATAAGCATAAGCCTCCGCGCCTGGTCTGGGGTTTTTACAATGAGCTGATGTAATTATTGATATTTGATGACATTTATAGTTGCCGAAGGATGTTGCTATCACAAGCTCAGATTCACGGGAGTACAAACTACTGGTATAAATAATTTCGTATGGAAAATGACGCCAGAACAAAACACTAACGACAAAAGCTTCAAGGTCCAGTCGCATATTGAAATATAACTAGTAATGAAAAGGGTTCAATGGGCAAGACCAAAAGTACAAATGTCCGTCACGTAACCGTCATCATCCATGACCGGGGGTTGCATATAGTGTTCGCCAGTTGGAGTTCTGCTATCTGCACCCTCTCGAATATCTGTACAGCCTCGCGAGTCTGTACGAGAATCATTTCGTTTCCACTGAGGGAACTTCTCTTGTAACACACTTAGTATACTGCCCTGCAGGTGCTCGAATATATCCTCTATCAGCTCCTCACGATGCAGAATGCTTGCTTCATCGTTGGAATCAACAATGTCGGGGAGCCGCCATCGAGGGTAAAGGTTCATATGGGACGACTGTACTTGAAAGTCATTGTCACCGTCTTGAAAATAGTAATAGCAGAGCCTACACGGAGGCTTGCTAGTGGCGATAAACATGACATCGTCCCAGAAGTCGCAAGGTCGAGTTTTTCCAGCTGTGATAAGATGACTGTGCAAATTCACTTCGCAGTGGACCAGAGTCTTCGATGGAAACTTAAGCTCCTGCTCCTGTATTTGTTCATCCAGGCCGTATCTGCGAAGTTCCGCGATGTCGTCCTCGTAATATGATAGGTCTTGACCTGGAAAAGCAGTCTGAATAATGTCCGTTGGTGAAGCGTGCAGTCCGTGGATGCGAGTGAACCTTTGGAGACGAGATGATGGAATGTAGTTGACCGTAAAGTTTTTGAATAACGAGGGCCACTTTGTAGAAGCA
This sequence comes from Fusarium sp. NRRL 29148, assembly GCA_013759095.1. NCBI lineage: Eukaryota > Fungi > Ascomycota > Sordariomycetes > Hypocreales > Nectriaceae > Fusarium > Fusarium sp. NRRL 29148. The sequence continues at coordinate 7,877 of JABSTL010000738.1, forward strand.
TCGATTATGGCCTCGGAAGCTTGACGAAGGGAATGAAGACGACCAAGATGATGGCGCAGCTGACTCCATTGATACGAGATTGCTGACTCGGTAGTGTCGATGTACTTGTCGAAAACTTTATCTATTCCGGTATTTTGGCTATTATGTATAGCTTTGATAAGATCTTCGCAGTCACGGAAAACTATTTTCAAGTCTCGTTTAGTCCCTATTATTTTTGCAAATGTGGGAGATGAAGGTGGTGGGGCTGGCCTCTTACATTTGTTTTTGGAGTTAGTAGAAGAAGTCATGTCGCGAGGAAACAGGGACTTGTGTTTGATGGCTTGCAACTGAGCCATATCGCTGAACCCTGTGATTTTTAGATGAGAGAACTGTCTGTATTCATTTATAAGCTTACTGTTAGGGTCCTGTGACCTCTCGCAGTTATCGATGCAAGACTGCAAAGCAGTGCCCAGTCCGTTTAGGTATGCATCAAATCTGAGAAAGTTGAACTCAAGAATACGATCAAAGACTTGCTTTTGCAGTGCCTTGGGAGTCAATTCATTAGGGTTGCTTCCCACGTACTCGAGGAGGTCAGAGAGAAACGACTTTGCTCTTTCGAGTTCAGGTGCTTTCTTCGAGTTTGAAGCAAAAACGTAGTCTGGTCCGCACAGCCCCTTCGCAACAATAAGCGCTGTGGCAGAATCGCCACCCTTCTCATTATCGAGAATTTGTGCGATTTTACAAATGAGCTTCTGAAATTCGGTCAAGAGGGCATAGCTGCGACTCTTTCCGGAGGAGTATCTGATATCGCTCCTGCGTTTGCAAGTCTCGTTGACAGCTTGAAGCAAAATGCAAAGACACTGGTACTGTCTCTGCTGCTTGCTGCTGAGAGCCTTGGATGCTTGGTTGTTGGGAGAGCTCATTTTGTTGTTATGAAATGATACACAAAGGGATGATAGATTTTATATGAAGAGGAAAGTAGATAGGGTTCACGGCTTGTTCTGTGTTCGACTGGTACTGAGTATTCTAAGTTTACGTAGTAGGCCCCCTTAATATAGTAACTACCAGCTGGAGACATATCTTTGTGGACCTCTGGAAGATTTCCCGAGTCTAGCTCGGATTCAACAGATTTCTGCGCAAATCCTCATCTGTTGCCTCTTTCCATATAAGCCCCTTGCTTATCTTTTGGGAAGTGCTTGGGGGAACGTCAGAGGCTGAAATGCAGATGTGTAAAAATGTCTCAACTAGTAAGAAATTATCACATAATTCAAGCCGCTTGCAATCACTGTGCCGTGTTGTGTCATCTTCGGCGAATCAAGTGCAGCCGTGGCTGTTTCAATGCAATGCAAATGCGGGCTGGAGAGGAGCCTGTAAATTATTAAGTGTATACGAATGCCAAGTAATTTGTAGTTTTTGAATTGAAATCATTCGCTGGTCATCCATGTTATTTTCAAAGCCCTTGCATAATGCTGACCGGTGAACTTCAATGTCGTAGCGGATGGAGTGCGAAGTAAGTCAGACAAATCATAGAGCACGTAGAATACGCACTTCTTTACTAACTGCGGTTAGTTGACTTCCAAGGGGTTTGGGGGCCACAGATAAACATTAGTGATAAGTTACATTCCACCAATGAATGACGATGTTTTACGGCCAGAAGTGATAAAAGATAAATCACCAAAGCTGAAATAGTCGGCCATGTGCGTTAGCTGGCCGTCTGCATTAGCTGGCCGTCTGCATTAGCTGGCCGTCAACTTACATATGACATACCAACCAATCAACCTTGGCACAATGGTCAGTACGGTGTTATCGAAGACCTCGATATCTCTAAAGTTTGTCCTCGTTGACGCTTGAATAGTGCTCAGGAACTTATAATAACAGTCACAAACCCGCTTTTGGATACGCCACTTGCTTTAGTTCATCCAGACATCGGTTTTCAGTTTTATTAGGTTGTTCTACAATAGTAACTTCATTTTACCATGTCATCTGTGGAACAGTCTGTACCGTCATCTCCTCCTATTGTGCATTCCACCATCTCCATGGCGGGGGTAAATAAGGACTCGGAAAATACAAATTTAGCCACTTTCGACTTCGACAACGACGACATTGAAATAACCCCGGATGAAACAGAGGCGCTTCGTGTCATAAGAAATATCATTAGTCACGGCTACCTCGCTACTGGCTTAATGCCGCCACTTTCTGGGACTAGCTTCAGCACAGAGGCACCTATTGAAGAGCAGTCTGTTGTCTCATATAGCGTGTCTGGAGGATATGTTTCGGCTCATTAGAGACCTAATATACCGCCTGACCCATCCTACGAGATCCAAAATTCTCTGCCTTTTCCGTCCGATTTTAGCCAATACAATGGCATGGCTTCATATCATGGGGAGTCCACCACGCACCAAGTCGGTATAGAAACCCCAGATTCATTAGCACAATAACTAACCTCCCAGCCTCTGTCTATTGCAACAACAGCGGCTGCCAGAGCTCGCATGGGACTTGATTCCCTGGATCATACCTACGGTTCTTCAGGACAAATGTACGACACAGAGTAGGTGACCGGTAGCGAAAGTGACAAATTAGAGTTTCTGATTACTCTCCCAGGTCTCATCATAATGACCCTACAGCTTTCAGGTCTTGTTATTTTTGTGAGAAGATGTTCCAAGAAAGAGAGCTGACGAGGCATTTGAAAACGCACCAGCGGAAAGAGCATAGAAAGCGTTACTATTGCTCCGAATGCCCAGAAGCGAGCTTTACCAGAGAGGATAGCCTTCTAAACCACCAAAGTATTTTTCATGGCCGAAAGCGGAAATCTTCGTCGAGGAGATAACTTTATATAGCATTGTGCACTACTTTGAAGCGAACCATCTTTTGACACTATACTCCTTGACTGTATGATCCAATTTGAAGCTTAAGTCTTCAAGCTTAGCTACCAGCTTGTAATGCTTAACGTCGATAGCTCTTGAAGATAACATGTGTGAGCCGTTGTAGAACAAATGGCGCGTTTTCTTGATAAGGAACAAGGTCCGATCCTTCTTCTTCCTTTCTGGGGAGCAATAATCGGCAGAACCATTTGACCTTTTCTTTTTCTGTTATGTTGACACCACAGGGACTAGCCTCTATTCCCTGTGAACAAATCAGTCAATGCGTTCCATGATATGACTATCCCGTGTGACTCTAAAAATGCAACCATCTCTACTAAATCCAAATAAGGCATCCTCCCTGGTCCACGGAAATATACCGACTCTCATTCTGCTCTGCTTCTGGTGGTCATTTGATAAACAAACCTGGAAACACGGCCCGCATTCCCTACCGAATATTTCTCCACCAAGTCTAGCGCCCCAGATAAGCATAACACCCCGCATCCGTATGTCACCACTCCCATTCCGCTGGCTCTCTTTCCCATTGAGGCTCTACAACGCACTCGCGGTATTTATCCGCACTGCAGATCCCTCACATAAAACCTCACCCCATCTCACCTCCATTTCCTCTTTATTTTCACACTCTCATCCTCATCATGTCGAGCACAGCCACGCAAACACAGGAACCCATTGAGCTCACGACTCTGGAAGGATGTCACGTCCGTGGTAAAGAACTCGAAGAGCAACCTTCGCTCCCATCGGACGATATTCCTCCGCCGTATGCGTCGGCGCAGGTTCAACGATGGAATTATCCCAGGGGAAATATAGCGAAGCTTGCTTTTGCGTTTCTCTCGTTTATCATTGCTGGTATGAATGATGCAGCTGTTGGAGTATGTTCCTAGGACCATTCCATCTAATTGACATTTACTAATGATTGCAGGCTTTGATCCCATATGTACGTTGGTCAACCCATCAAACCACTCCTCTGACAATTTAGCTCGAAACATACTACGATCTAAGCTACACCATCATCTCCCTCATCTTCCTCACCCCCTTCGCAGGCTACTCCGTCG
>JABSTL010000739.1:0-11775 GCA_013759095.1 Fusarium sp. NRRL 29148
CTATAGACTGGGGGCTACAGATCTCGAATGAGTTGTCAGGCTCACGGTAAGAAATTTCCCACTCAGAGTTCATCCAGGATGTTCTTGGCTGCGATCTCACCAGCCCTAACAGCCCCTTCCATGAACCCAGACCAGTATGGCGAGGCTTCCGTTCCTGCCCAGTGTATGCCTCCGATGGGCTTCGTCACAGCTGGACCAAATTGTGTCCATACGTTCGGAGGGAAAATCCCATGGTGGCCTCCACGGGAGTACTCCTCATTGTCCCACCGCTGAAGAACCCACTGTTGTACGTTCTGGGCCTTAGGACCGAAATATTTCATGAAATCCTTGAGAACGGCTTTATAGATGTCATCTGCGGGACTATCATCGAAAGTGCGCATTTGATTGGCTTCCAAGAAACCCATCATAATGCCAAAGCTCCCATCTGAAGGAGAGCTGTCGAACGTCGATTGCGTGACACCATCAACACTAGCGACTGCACCACTGAGACCATCTTCACGCCAGAACGGAGTCTCGTAGACTGCAAAGACTTTGCCGAGAGAGCCCATAGGAACTCGTTGGCACATTTGATCACGCACAGCTGGAAGGGGCGGGCTGTAGATGATGCGGCCTGCGAGGGTTGGCGCTATTGCAACGATAACCTTTCTGGCCTGAAGCCTAAAAGAGTCTCCAATAACCGTGTAGACGTTTCCGTTGGAGTTGATTTGGCGGACAGGTGACTGCAGGCGAATTCTGTCCTTCCCAAGACGCTCTGCGAGTCTGGTAGTAATGCTCTGCGGTCCCCCCTCAAACCGCTCCTCTTGTGACCCGCCCTTCACGTTGGTCAACATGTCGACAGTCCCCGGGACACCCGGACTGCCTGTGCGAGCTGTATAAATCAAGTTGCTCAGTAGAGATATCTCTTCAGGCTCGGCTGACATGCAAGCTCGGATTGTTAGCTCTAAAATCTCCCTGACGGAGCCGTCCTCTGCGAAGCCATCCAACCACGAAGCCACAGTCAGGCGATCCCATTCCTTCGCCTTGGGATGAGTCCATGGCTTCTCAACATCAATTTCAGCGGCCATCTGATTTATCGTACTAACAATCTCTCCCAATCTGGCGATATCCTCCTGTTGAAGTGGAGGAATGCCATTGGACGACTCAAGGTTATACCTCAGGCGGCCCTCTTTCGTCACCATAAGCATGTCGCCTTCCGCATATGTCTTGAACGTGGACATTCCCAATTCTTTGGCCAACATGACAAGCCTGGTGTGTTCTTTGCATACAAACTCGGCGCCACCCTCGACCTTGTAGCCAGGCCGGTTCTCTAAGTCCAGGTCATAGACTTTACCGCCAACTCTGTTGCGTGCTTCGAGGACAAGGACAGACTTTCCAGCAGCGACAAGATCCTTGGCGGCAGAGAGGCCGCTGAGTCCAGCACCGACGATGGCAACGTCCACGAGCGGCAGCGCGGTGTAGGCGTACGGAACAGAATTGGAGTCTGTCATATTGTAGGATGACTGGTCATCAGCTGGAAGGAGAACGAATTAATGCTCAGAATGATTACCTCACGATTTTTAACCAAGATCCTGACCAAATATATATAACTACATGCGTCAATTAATCCGTCTCATCCCCCTCGATGAGGCAGGTGCCATCAATCAGATAAAGTCGAGCCACTGATGTTACTGGGGCCTGCAGAGGCCGAAGCTAGGCGCTGGAGTGAATGCTGCATATTGAATATGGAATCCTATAACGAGCGAACTAAACCCTTAATAAGCCAGGTGCCATTAATTAGATAAAGCTGAGCTACTGATGTCACTGGGTCCCGCGGACACCGAAGCTAAGTGCTAGAGCGAATGCTATATTTTAGATATGGAATCCTATAACGAGCAAGCTAAACCTTTAATAAGCCAGGTGCCATTAATTAGATAAAGCTAAGCTACTAATGTTACTAGGTCCCGCGGAGGCTGAAGCTGAGTGCCGGAGTGAATGCTGCATACTGAATTCGGAATCCTACAACGAGATGAAAGACAATGGGCTTCGGTATCGCGATGAGCCCGGAGGTTAAATGAGCTACTTTGACAGCGACTTAGTGGGCAATTGATGGACGGACACTACAATATTTAAGTCGCAACACTTTGACATTAAATCTATGTTTATGCAAGCGCCCCATCCTGATACCTTTCTCGACTGCAATAGGCACGGTTTTCCTCCATCAAGTCTTCGACTTTTCATCACACAGTACCGGCTATAAGCCCAACGATCAGCATTACAGTCGTTTCACGTCTCACAATGGCAAAGTACGTCCAACCAAAAACCTTTCTGGGCGAGGTCTATCAGGTCCATGGTTACAGCCATGCCGTCATCCTTCCTCGAAATGCCCAGCTGGTGATCGCCTCCGGTCAGCCTTCCATCAATAAGATCGCTAGAATGCCCGAAACACCTCGCGAACAGATTATTGCTTGCTTTGAGAACTGCCATGTTGCACTAAAGGCAGCTGGGGTCGAGGAAGGCCTAGGTGCTGCGCACAAGGTGCACTGCTTCTTCACTGATGTGAAGGATGAGCCTGTTGCGATGGAAATTTGGAAGGAGATGTACCCAGATCATCGACCGACCTGGATGAGTGTCGGTGTTAAGGACTTGTGTGTACCAGGGATGATTGTTGAGATGCAGGCTGAAGCGCACATTGTATCTTAACTTGGAAGTTGTTCATATCCTAAGAGCATGACAGACAATAAGGCGCAACTTTCCCATGAAAGTTAAAGAGTCGAGCTAATTGCTCATTATCAATATAAAACACGTGCTCCTGTCAACCGTTCAGGAGCGTCAAACTCATATTTCAACTGGTGACCAGGAATGGGAGTGATCTGGAAGCTCTACGCGGACTGCCACTAGCGGTTATGGGACCAAGAAACTCACTTACAACCGAGGCGCCGAGGGGAAAAGTTCGTAAATTAGCACAGATCTCTCTTTTCTGTTATCCAAGCGTTTTCAGATAGCGCCTGAACCAAACCTGTCCTTATCCAATCTATTTTAGAGGAGTGCGTATCAACGCAAGGCTTCTCGAACTCAAAGTTCGGGCCACGCAACCCCACACGGAGGTCTCTCCAAAGCCTCTGCTTCTGATACTACCTAGTGATGATGGAAAGGGAAGTTTGTACCGAAGTAGCCACAGTGGTGCAGTGGTCACTTGCCGCAATCCTTGCGTAGGTGCGGAATGCACAAGCTTGCATTCAGAGCAGTAACAGGGCGAAACGAGAAAAAGGAACCTCGGTATGGTCCAAAAGTATAGTATAAAATAGAACCGCTGCTGTTACAGGACTGTGTTGCAATACGGCCGGTACGCATCTCATATCGAGTCCATGATCATACAGCTATATTGCTAAACAGAATGACATCCACACATCAGCTCAACCTCCTCCAGGAAGTCAATGAAAAGAGTGAAGTACCCTTTGATTAAGCTATATGTGCTCAAACTCCCTAAGCTAATCTTTTCACAGTTAACATTGACATTGACTCCCTGGATACGGAGTTTCTCAATACTTTATCGATCACTCCAAATGATCAGACGAGCAATCCACGATGGCTGGCACTGCAGCTACAGAGTCCTTCCAGTGCGGAATTAATTAAAACCTGCCTCAATGAGCTGCATGATCAGGAGTTTCTTGCTATATGCACCAGGCTGGTGAGAGCTTACCCTGACTTATAATCTGGACTGTTCAGTCTTTAACCAATGGATGACCGTTTCTAGGCTGTTGGTTTGTGCCGTCGAAACGTCGACCTCATCCGAGGCCGTGTCCTTGTCCAAGCAAGCCCATCTGTTGCGTATGACTGCCAGCGAACCTTGGATCATGCGCGGCTGTACGTTTCAGAGTTCGCAAGGGCAGGAATCCCTAAAGATCGTTACTGCATCAAGATCATGGCTACGGGGCCTGGATTGAATGCCGCAAGGATTCTTAAAGATGAAGGCATAGCGACGCTTGGCACAGGTGTGTTCAGCGTGGCGCAGGCAGTTGCTTGCAGTCAGGCTGGATGTCTCTTCATCAGCCCGTACTACAATGGTACGTTGTCAATTTCTCTCTATGAGCTTTTTGAGCCTAAGTAATCTGGTAATTACAGAAATACGAACGTTCATCGATACTTCTTTATGGCCAAATGTCGCAGATCCAGCGCTGGATCACCCCTTCTCGAACCGAATAGCTCAAATGGTCGAAGCCTATCAAGTCTTGTTCCAGCAAACTGGGCAACCTCAGCCATTGATTAAGAATGCCGGGTTCGTGACTCCTTTAAGATAGTGGCTGTTTTTGTTGTAAGATATGAACGCTCACGATCTCCTAGCTTCCAATCCTACCAAGAGGTCATTGCTTCAGCTGAATTAGGCTGTCACTCAGCTACTGTGTCTCGTGATCTACTAGAGGAAATGCAAAAAATGAAAGCGGGAAGTGTTGATTTGCCAAAAACGAAAAACGTCGCTAAACTGCAACATCCATACTCAAAGGAAGCCGATATCCTTCCCTCGCGGCTGAGGCCGCTCCTGAGTAGCGATGCATGTGCACAACTCGAGCCGGGGGAAAAGTGGCTGCGAACAGAACTCCATGTTGACTATTTGGCTAACGATGGGAAATTGTTGAAAGAGACACTAGAGAAGGATAAGGCAGCCACTCGCATGGTAGATGACGCGCTTGGGTTATTCATTTATTGCGAAAATGAGATAAGGAAGGCTGTGTCACCTCAAGCCAGCCTTTGAGGGTTAGGTTGGATATGATTATCATTTAAGAACCCAGAATCATTACCGTATTGAGCACTTGTACCTCCGTCTCTTGAAGAACTCAAGTATATAAACAAAGCCCCACATATCTATCTGGCTTAGATAGATTTCTACACTGTATGTACTCTTCCGAGGTATATAAAGTGCGTATCTCGATGTACCTGTCTAATTAATGCAAGCAACAGTACTTATGATTCATACTATAGGTTTATCTCCATTTCCGCTAGATTCGCGACCTAAAACTCCAGGCAGCAGCGGAACCTCTAAGTACTTCATTCGCTCAACCAGAAATTGATTACGCACTCATAAGGCGACCAAATTCTAACAAAACGTCTGCTTATGAGGTAAAGCTCTGTATACAGATGGCCTCACCTTAGACTTTACAAAGAGCATGTTTCTTTTGGACCGGAAGCTGCAGGTGCTCAGTACTGTACAAAACTAGCATAGTTTATATCATCGCCTTCATGGGGAAAGCTCAAGACTATGCCATAAGTGAACGTCTGACGGAGCACCTTCCGGCTTTGGTGACCAGCAGTGTATCTTTTACAGGCCAAAGTGGGCAGGCCATGACGAAATATCTATCACATGAGCTAGATGGCCACCCTCTGGGCTTCAGAGTTCAGACATGCCGAGGCACTATGAACAAAATTTACCGCCGCTATCGAGCCGAGGCAAGCTGGGTTGTGATTACATACTTACATCAGACTTCAACGATGAACATCTGTCACGCGTTAGACTTAGACTTCAAACTAAGGTCTACCTTTGGCGGGGTAATAGAAAGAGGAAAGGCACACCGATTCTTTACGGAGAGGTACAGCGGTCGGCGTCAAGGGAGGGCCTGAATTGTGACCATTCCCCTTATGACTAACGGCGCGTGACTCTGTGGGAGCGTTAGTATAAGATAAGATACTTGGGCCGTTTATCAGTCAGTCCGTTTATCAGACAGACGCTCAAGTATCTTGTTCCAATACCAGCGACCTACCATGTCTAAGCAGGCAAGTGTGACGGAAAGCACACACCCGATAAGCATGCTAATTTACATCAGAACCCTCCCAATCTCGCTATCAATCATATAGCAATCTCATGCACCGACCTTGATGGTCTCGTCAAGTGGTACAGGGAAATACTTGGATTTGAGCTGATGGGTAAGATCCAGCACTTCAAACGCAGCGAAGACTCCAAACCTTTCGACAAATTGTTCGTCTCCTACCCCCCTACTCTCAATGAGCTCAAGTTCGCCATCTTGACGTCTGGAAATGGAGTGGGTATTGAAGTCTTTCAATTCATTGATCCGCCTTGCAAGTCCCGTGATGAGGTATTCGAATTCACCCGGCCAGGCGTCTTCCACATTTGCGTTACGAATCGGAATCCGGATGAGTTGTTAGCGAGAGTGGTCAGCCGAGGGGGTAGGCAAGTCGGCGATTGGATGCAATATTCTATTTTTGGGTTAGATGGGCATAAGGGAATCTATACCCAGGATCCTTGGGGTAATGTGGTCGAGATCATGAGTATCAGTCAGGAAAGGGTCGCTTCGAGTGGCAATGCTCTCATGACTGCCGCAGAAACGTTTGGAACGAAGCTATGATAGCAATCGAAAGACAAGTCCATGGTCAGTTGACTTTGTGATAATCGCGCGATGTGATTGTTTAAATCGCAGATTTGCTGCGGCGGTCTACGCTGACGAGCTAGAGATCTTAGCCTGGATGGGCTGAGTATTTCGCTCGTGCTGAGCTTTTACGGTATAATGTATTCAGATAGAAAATCAAGAGGAGATTTGTTCCTGTTCCTTGGAGAGAGCTCAGTCCAAGTATGCACCGTATCTTTGGTGCAGACACCCGATCCTTGCGCCTTTAGAACACCGCTGCGGCAACCTCGGGCGAGGCGGCGTCTACAGAATTAACGCTGGATACCTCATTGGGGCCCCGCAGATTGTCCTCGCTCTTATCGGGGATCATATACCCCGCTCAGAAAGTTGGAGGTCAGCTCGGTATGCCTTTCCGAATATGATCAGCTCTCCTAGACCTGACCCGCTCCAAAGGCAGCGCCACCAACCACAACCGGACGCTAGGAACCAGCATATGGCACCCTTATCAAGGCTCTATACAACCTGTATCAAGCATCCTCCTTGCCTTATCGGAGAGATACCAGATCTTCCACTAGCAAGTAGGTCAACAGACTTGTTGGTGGGATCAAAGGACTGTGCGAGCTTGTCCATATCTGTAATTTATTATCTCCCTGACGAGCTGCCTGATTTCTTACTGGACATATACTGCGAGTACTTATATGCATCACAGATACCACCTGTCTTCTACTCACAATAGAGTATGCAAAGCTAATGGTTTCTTGCCATTTACATTGGATAATCCCCATTCACTACCATCATGTCCAACATCGAAGCGAAATCCCAAACCGATATCACATCCAATAACACAACCGCAATGGAGAATAAGCCCAGCATGGGGGAGTATGAGGTTCCTGAGCTTAAGCCCCGATTCTCCGTTCTTGCCGCCATTGGGATACAGTACAGCATCAGTGCTGCACCGCTTGCGGTGGGAGGCTATTTGGCCTTTATCCTGGGGTTGGGAGGCAGTCCTTATTTCTTTTACGGCTTCCTTGTTGCTGCGGCAGGGCAGACTTTGATCTGTATCAGTTTGGCTGAGATTGCAGCCGTGTACCCCCATGTTTCCGGTCAGCACGATACACTAGTCTGATGCTGTGGCGGCTAGGCTTTCTAACATTTCCTAGGTCAGGTATTTTGGACAACCGCTCTCGCTCCTCCAAGGCTATCCCGAGTCCTTAGCTATTGCAACGGCGCTGCCACGACTCTCGGGTGGATCTTTGCCAATACCGGCTCCTACGTCTTCAGCGCCCAGATGTGGATTGCTGCAATGGAGATCCGATTCCCTGGCTATCAACACGAAAACTACCAGACGTTCCTCCTGTCCGTGGCCGTGGCTTTATATGGTGTGATTCTTAACGTCTGGCTATTCCGCTGGTATCCCCACTTCACTGTCTTTATGGTTTGGTTTATTAATGCCAGCACTGTCTATATTCTTGTTGCTCTCCTCGTTCGCGCGACACCTAAAGTATCGGCCCACGATGTCTTTGTCAAAGTTGTAAACCAGTCAGGTTGGTCCTCAGACAGCTTGGTGTTCCTTCTTAACTTTCTGCCTGGAGGTGTTGCAATTTCTTGCTTTGACACAGCAGCTCATATGGCCGAGGAGATGGAACATCCACATAAACAGGTGCCCCAGGTTATGGTTGGTGCTACGCTCTTAAGCGTCGCGACATCGATCCCTATGGTGATTGCCCTACTTTTTTGCATTGTCAATCCGACGGCACTCCTGAACCCTGTCGGCGGGCAGCCAGTCTTCCAGGTCTTCCTCGACGGCTTCCGGTCAGATGCTCTACTGGTGATCGCTCTTATCATTTACTTGGTAGTGTGGATGGCCGCAAGCCCAGGCTGTCTTGCTACCGGCAGCAGGCTGGTATGGTCATTCGCCAAGCACGGAGGTCTTCCCTTGCCAAAATGGCTCGGCCATGTTGACCCGGAGTTGCTGATCCCTGTCAATGCTGTGTATTTGACCGCCTTGAGTGCGACCCTGATTGGTCTGCTAGTCTTTGGTCCGTCTACAGTCCTCAACGGGGTCTATGGTGCTGGTGGTGTCTGCTTCTTCGTTTCCTACGGTCTTCCTATCTGGCTTCTCCTGTTCCGAGGTCGAAAAGTGCTGCCTACCCGCCGATATTTCAACTTGGGCAGGCTTGGGCCATGGGTTAACATCGGCGCCGTCTGCTGGCAATTCCTTGCCGTCGTGTTCTTATGCTTCCCTCTTTACCGACCAGTGACTACGACTAACATGAATTGGGCATCGTTGTGTGCTGTTAGCGGCTTTTTCATCTTTGGAATCAACTGGCTTCTGTATTCGAGGAGGCATTATCACGCTCCGGCACGTCTCGTTTTGCCGCGTGGTGAGGGTTCGCAGGATGTGGCCTGATGGAGCAGGTATTACCACATACCCAACTAAAAGTCCGCTCGATCGCGAAATGCCACGCTGAGGGAATTAGTCGTTAGTCGTTAGTCTAGTAATACTATCAGCAGTATCATCTATGCCTTGCTCAAGAAGGGTATGCCGATCAATAATCATTCGGATGTCAAATCCTTTGGTCCAGATTATAGGTGCCAAGTTAACAAAAGGCATCTTTGAAGGATGAAGATGCAAACAGAAAGCTGCAACTTATTTGGGTCGTCCCATAAGAACGCACGCTTGGGAACTCTACAACAGCGCCCGGCACGAGACCTGTGGGCGACGGGAGATCGAAACGCCGGACGGGAAACCTCTGTCTGAATTCCTTCTTCTGGATTCACGTCAATTGTCCTGTATCTTGAAGCATAGTCAGCCTCCATATCGGGTTTTTAACATCTCCGTATCTCAAATCGTATCGTGATTAAGGTTGCGGTACCCCGCATAATTCGCCTGTTTCCCCAGCCTGACGTACCATTGGCCTCTGGGACAAACACCTTATCTGCAAATGCATCACCTTGCGCCAGGCCATAATGAGTTAATCAAGGGCCCCGCGGAACCCCGACTGGCCTCCACAAAGTCTAGTGGTGCTGGCGGGCTAAAACATTCAGCAAGTTTGATGTTCCGATCGCTGACCCCAGCCCACGAATTTACAATATGGCAGCTACCTATTAAGCCGGATCATCATTTCGAGTTGTGTAATTCACGTTCATATTCTCCTGAGTCAGCGAATAGTCGACCCACTCGTCCCAAGCGTGTGTGCAATCATGTCGGCATCCATTCAATCGCACCCTAATCCTCAACCTGGACGGGCTAAGAAGAAGACCAAAACCTTCACGGGGTGTTGGACATGTCGCGCTCGAAGAGTCAAATGTGATGAGGGTAGACCTTTCTGCAATCGATGCACTCGATCTCGCCTCACTTGCCAAGGCTACGGCCACCGGCTGGGCTGGAAACAAGAGGGAGGGCAAGGCGACAAGCCTGTGGAGTCGAGTTTTAAGAGCACTCCGTTTAGAAAATTGGTTGAACTGAACCGGAATTTTTCTGCGGGACCTTCGGAAGCTTTGGATGACTTGCTGCAGAAATGCAACAACTCGACAGCTGGGCCTAGAACGCTGACATTCGGGCCATTTTCCGTGTTCAGGGTGGTATCACCACAGGCCTCGTCGCTGTCTTCACTTGAGCCAGAAGATGCTACCGATATACCTCCGAATGAGAGCACAGAGTCATGGACACAATGCAGTTCCATAAATGCGAAGCTTGTCTCCTCACTCTCACCTGATGTCTCTTCAACGGATTCCAACAGAATGGCCGCGCCACCACTGGCGATGGCGTCCTCGCCGGAAACATTCAAACCATATTCGCCTGGAAATTCACAGCTGATGTTGCTCTCTGATCCAGAGTTCTGGCATGCCTTAGACATCGATCTCCTGACAACAAGTAGTCCCGATCTACAAATGCCATCTCTGGCGGCTTTGAGTACCGCTGAAGACCAACATGAGGGGAATGGCCTCTACCATTCTTACGATCAAGACGGCGAGGTAAATGAGATTTTACCCGGGGAGGAAAGGCTAGCAGAATCTCAGCGCAACACCCCAATTACAAGTGACTCAAACCACTCAACACCAGCTAGATCAGATCCAGGGTTGTCCCACTACCGGATCGCAGGTACTACAAGCTCACGCAAAGAAGCAGAGCTGGTCCATCATTGGGTTATTTTCATGTGCAAAAACCTCGTGCCTATTGACGCAGTGGATAACCCTTACCGGGTGGTGTATCTCAAACTCGCATCGCAAGCCCTGGACTCCTCCCAAAATTGCTCAAGCAGCATTCTGGCAATATTTCATGGTCTGTGTTCTGCAGCTGCTGAAAGCCTCAACAATCTTCATGATGACAAAGGTTATCACGCGAAGTCGTCTCCAATGTTCCACGCCAATGCAGCATTACACCACTTACGACTATGTGTGGCCAGTTCATCGCGGCACGACGATTACATCAACGTCCTTGCCGCTATATCCATGTGTATTTTGCGCGAAACAGTTTCCGGGCAGCCCCGAAACTGGCGCATTCATGGACAGGCTGCAATAGACATTGCGAGGAGGGTGCTGCTACGTGGTGGAATTGAGGCTGGCTCGAATGCACATACTCTCGTTGAACAGTACCTGGCCCTCGCGGCTTTTGCAAACCTGTCAGCCTATGACGATCTGCAGGATTTGCTCGATAGATTACCGAGTACCGACCACTACCTTTCCAAACAGCAGAGCGTAACGAGAATTTCTATCGAGTTTCTTGGCTTGATTAACACATTATCTAGAGGCAACGTTGAACCAGTGCCAGCCGTGCTAGACAACCTTGAGCTTCGAATCTACCTCGAAGCTGCTCCTTCTAATGACATACAAGATGTGTCTGGCCGAAGCAAAGATCGTGCCGTTATTCAACACTATCGCTACGTTTACTACTATGCCATTCTACTACACTTTCACCGTGTGCTGCGTCATAAGGCCCCTAGCGAGATTCAGGACCTCGCTGAAAAAGGTCTGCATCATCTAGAGGCAGCTGAGGACTACCCAGGCGATTGCAATGGCTGCATAATACTCTGGCCCTGCTTGGTAATTACAAGCGAGTGCGAGAGGGAGGATCTTCAGCAACGGGCATTGAGGTGGTTACGTCGAAAGACTCGGCATGCATTTGGCAGTGTGAACGCTTCAGAAAAGATTTGTCAGGAGTACTGGAGCTGGCGAGCTGAGAACCCGGTAGAGAGCCGAGGAACGCCATGGCTGGCCTTTGTAGCAGGGACAGATCTTGACGTTGTTCCAGTCTGAGTGTCTAGCTTATTAGACCTCTTCTTTATAATATAATACTTTAATTAAGCTTTATAATAAAAGATATTATTTAAAATAAGTATATATCTTTAAATTAAAGATTAATTATATTATTTTAATTAATATTAATTTTAATAAATTAAGTAATAATATTTTACTATTATACCTTTTTATTTTATAT
>JABSTL010000740.1:0-50321 GCA_013759095.1 Fusarium sp. NRRL 29148
ACGAAGATGTTAGACAGATCGGACTCGGAAAGAGTTTTCCAAGCTTCTGCAAGAGATGTCCCACGAATGCGCTGCATGACTATACATGCTCGGTTCTTGTGCGCCAACGAGCAGTTGACGGTTGGGACAGGAATATAAGTGTTGGCGGCTACGAATTGCATGGTGACTGCTTCAGTGAGATGGACAAATGCGCCCTTCTTGACGATTAGAGATTTTGAGATGGGGATACAAGGCCCATCGTGATTGTAGAAGCGCGCGGATGTTTTCAGGGCGATTAGTGTCATGAAGCGACGAGGGAATGTATTATTAATGGCCAAGGAGGGTGTTCCTTCATGTTGAGTGGCGGTTTGGTCGGGCGGAGGGACGTAACCTGTTGTTGACATGCTAGAGATGAGTGAAGCGGAATCGCTGGCAACGGTCGCTGACTTCGCAAAGCCTTGGAGATTGCCTCACTTCCAAAACCAGGAGCGATTAATGGAGCGCGTAAGAAGATGTACATTATCGGACTTAAGAATCGTGGTGGAGATGAAGATTGGTTGATTGACGAATTGTCTGTAGCGGAATTTGGTCGTGGTATGCCTGCTGACTAAGACAAATGCCCTGTCAAATCTACGCATCTTCCACGTCGCGACGACCCCGGCGTAGGGAGGCAAAGCTTGATAACTATCGCAATGGATGAGCAACCTTTTACCTAAGGTAGTCTAAATACCCACTAAGGTACCCTAAAATGTCCTAAGCCTTAGCCTAAGACTCTTCATTGTTTAGGATTAAGATCCTAAGCTGGAACACGGTCTCATAGGGAAGATAAGATAATGTGCAGTATCAATGAATATCAGTCATTGCGCTAAATTGCTATGGAATACAAATAGTGACTCAACGTCTTCAGACGCTTCTTCTAAACACAACTAGTCTTTTAACTTTTACTCCTCCTGGACCTTCTCTGTTGATCCATGTGAAGGGAACTGATCAACCTTGGTGCTAGCAAACTTGCGAGCAGGAACCTTGTGCTCGAAGAGAAGATCGAGCTCACCATACGTTCGACCCTTAGGCTCAGGAAGGCGGAAGAAAGCCCAGATGAAGATCAACAGACACCATCCAGCCCAGAAGAGACCAGTCTTGGCGCCCCAGTTCCACGAGTTGCGACCGAGCATGCGGGGCATGAGGGTGTTGGTGACGAGGCCGGCGATGTTGCTGAAGTTGCGGGCCAACACGATGGTCTTGGCCTTGAGACGGGTGGACGAGATCTCGGCGACGATGGTATAAGCGATGGGACCGATGGTCATGTCGTAGACAAAGGTGTACACGACGAGCAAGCTACCAATGGCCCAGCCGGTTTGCTCAGTCTTCTTGGCGAAACCGAGGGCTCCGACGGCGATGAGGATGAAGAAGAGAGAGGCCATACCGCAGATGTAGATATGGCGACGACCGAAGCGAGCCATGAGGAACCAGGACAGGACAACACCGACAGCACCGACACAGTATTGAATGACGTTAAAATCCAGAGCTCGCTCGGAGGAAAGACCAGCTTCGAGGTAGAACTGAACAGCGTAACCCATGAGAGAGCTACCGCAGAGAGCCTGGGCAGTGTAGCTGATAGAAGCGACTTCAGTGCGTCGAAGATCGCTGCGCATGAAGCAATGCCAGTAGTTGGTTCCAGCAGAGTTCTCAATCTCCATCTGGTTGGTAGCCTTGAGAAGCTCAACCTGAGCATCGGCATCGAAAGGAACGTCGCACTGCTTGACGAGCGAGAGGATAGATCGCTTGGCATCCTCATATCGCTCCTTTCGCACAAGCCACCAAGGAGACTCGGGAGCGAAGAGTGTACCGATCATGATAAAAGGAGGCCAAGCCCACTGAAGAGCAAAAGGGATTCTGTAAGACCAATCACCGCCCATGGTGCTGAAACCACGAAGAACACCCGCGCCGATGAGCTGACCGATGACCCAGCAAAGGTTGACATAGGCAGTAAGATACGGTCGCAGAACAACAGGCGCAACATCAGAAGCGTAGGCGAGAGTCAGAGTCTGGAAAATACCCCAGGGCAGACCGAGGAGGATGTTTCCAGCCAAGAGGACCTCAAGGTTGGGCGCAAAGAAGGGGAAGAAGATGAGTCCAATCATGAGAACCTGACTGGCCAACATGGTCTTCTTGTAACCGAAAGCATCCGATACCCAACCGTTGATGTAAAGACCAATGATCTGACCGCACATGCCACCAACTTGGATATAAGTCTGCCAATCGGCCGAAACAATAAGATTTCCGTTCGAGTCGACTTCGTTACCGAATTTCTGCTTGAATCTGTAGAGTATGGTTGTCAGTTTCATGGTCGACGACGTCGATACCAGGCTAACTGCAACTTACGCATCATAACCGTAAAAACTACCCAACAAACTTAGATCATAACCTTCCATGATGATGGCCGTTGAGAAAAGGAGGGAGAAGGCGATGGCTTTGGGGTATAGGCGGAGGGCATCGCGGATAGTGAGGGTGTGTTCGCGATCATTGGCCTCGCGCGCAGCAGGGCGCTCGACTTCTTCAAAGGCCATCTTGTCGGGATCAACGTGCTCAACCTGAGCGATATCCTTTGGTGAAGACATTGTCGTCCAAGGTAAGAGATGTGATAAGAAGGATCCCTTGTGTGGAGAGAAGAAAGGTGAGTGAAGCTGATGCTGGGAAAGAATGGGAGAGAGAAGCTGGGGAATCTGGGGATTCTTATGCTAAATCTCCACAAACAGCCCGTTCTCTCCAGGTTCTGGAGGGTTGGCTTGGGTGTTCGCCCCGGAGCCCCCAGACCAGTCTAGCCAGGAAACATGTCGGCCCGACATACCTCTCAACGTGAGACTGAGCTCATCTTCGCCAAGAGCTGAGCCTCGTGATAGCTTCAAATTTCTCGAGATCCCTTATGTCGGACCGACATGATCTTCGATTTCCCGTCAGACCATGAAATTCCAAGAGGAATTTTGTATGGGGAAACGGGGTCATGAGATCGTGGAGGATTTTGGCATTTGTGTCCTGTCGGTCCGATAAGGAACAAACTCACCCCGGATTTTCTACTCCAGACCGGGGCGAAAGGAGGGAGGATGATCTTTGCTCTTGTAGGTTTAGGCTAGTTGGACAAGACCGAGAATTTTGCATACCCCCTGAGGCACAAGACATCATTGATTTATCTAGCTTGTGAAGGGGAACTTGTCTCGCCATTGATATGAGAGCTTATCTTGGCGGAGGTTTTTAACTTTATTTTTTGGCGTTTTATGCTTATGTTTATTGAGCGAAGAGGGTGTAGAGGCGACGGCCATTTCATCATCGATGTTGGGCAACGTGACCTTGTTCATGGTGAGGCGTCTTTATTGGTCAATGGGATACATGGCGATGTCGTGTCAGGGAGCGAGCGATCGAGGCTACGGAACCAATTGATCCACCCTTTCACCCGATCGCGTGGTATGATCAGAGGTGATATTCGGGAGAGTGACAACACGGGGACATGAATTGTACAGGGGCTTTCTGTTTGGTAATTGGCGTGGTAGAAATGTCCGTTTTAGGTAATTAGTCTCCCGAGGATCGGAGCCGTGGTCTCGACAGCTGAGCCGTTTTTATCCACGGGACCATGCGAAAATCTCGTCGATTGCAGTCAAGCGCCTTGAAACAAGATTTTGAGTGCGGGAAGTTCCGAAATGCAGGCGAAGGCTGCTGGGATCGTTGCCATTGAACTTCCCTTAAATGGATGTGACTACCCTATAGCGTCAGAAAGATTGAACCAGATAACGCAGAAGACTCCAACACGATGCAGAGCTTCTTGTGGTGCATTTAGAATGATTCTTCTTGATGAAGAATTTTTAGGTATTCATTTCAGCTATATGATATTCTTCTTGCTTCCCAGTACTGCTGCGCCGTTATGCCATCTCACTCCCCAATCTCCACCACTAACTTTGTACAACTGACGCCTTCAGACATTTTATCCAAAGCGCTGTTGATGAACTGTAGACCTGTTCCCACCACCTTTGGCTCGGGACTTGGTTTGATGCTACCATTGGACAAGTTCTTGCTCAAATAAGTACCGATCCAATACTTGAACTGCTCCACTCTTTCCTCTTCAACCGCCGACGGCATGACGAAAATGACCTCAACTCCCTCAACGTTCTCAGCATCCGCTGGAATCCAAGGAGCCGACCCAATTTTAGCTGTTATCTTCTTCTCAATAGAGTCAACATCAGCAAATTCTTTGAGCACAGCCTGACACGAAGAAAGGTTTCCGGTCGCAAGGAAACAATGCCGAATGATCAACCCGTCTTCATTTGCAGCGGCGACAATTGACTCGACAACCTTGGGGTCCTTGTAGTCGAATACACGATCGGCGCCGAGTGAGCGTATATACTTGTGGTTTGCTGGCCCAGCAGTAGCATACACAGCTGCAAAGGGAGACCTGGGATGTTGGCACATCAGACGAGCTGTTTGCACGCCCATGGTGCCGATGCTGGATGATGCGCCCCAGATAAGAAGCACTTCTTTCTTCTCAATCTGACCTAGATCTTGGGAAGGAAGTTCATTATATGATCTAGGGATCCCCATCATATCCCATGCGCTAAGAGGTACTTGCACAGACACGGGCAACGTCGCAGCATGAATCCACGACACCTCCTGATCTGGAAGACGCACAGCATGCTGCCAAGGAACAAGACATTTCTCTTGAAAGGGACCGTAATCTGGAGCGCAGCCTCTCCAAGCTGAAGCAGAATAAGCTGCAACTCGAGTGCCGGGCTGGAAGCCATCATCACCAGCTGGAACATGTTCGCCGACTTGGAGTACTAAGCCGGACATGTCGAAGCCAATAACGGTAGGATACTCTGTTATGAAAAGACCCTGATCGCGAATGATGACATCTGCTGGATTGAGAGCGATGGACTTGACGGCAATGAGAAGTTCATCTGGTCCTGGCTTTGGAGTGGATCGTGTTTGGACCTGGAACGGTTGGCCTTTGCCGGGGCAGATGGCGGCGAGATGAGTAGACATTTTGACTTATAACCGACGTTGTCTAGAATGAACAGTAAACAGTAAAGATGGGTAGCCATGATATACTGGAGGAAATGTCTTCTTTATAGCTAAATACAGCATTTCCATGAGGTTTTCCTCAAATCATATCGATCTCTTCGCGATAATACCCAGAGTTCTTGGATCATCAACCCACCAATCACATCGCCATGCATCCGCAAAACAGCTAGCGTGCGAGATCACTCCAACCAAGGTGAGGTTAGCGCATCGCGAAAATAGATCGTACCTCCAGATCCTCTCAGCTCAGGGTCAAATCCTCTCAATGATGACAACATCCCGCGATTTCTAAACATTAGTAGAGCGTCGTGGAAATGTCTGCGAATTGCGTGGCACAAGTGTGCCCCAAGAAACCTGCGCGGCGGTCAAGATATGGCTGTCGTAATTGCAAGCTGAGAAAACTCAAGGTTGGTCTCCCCTCAACTCATTGCAACTCAACTAACATTTGTCAGTGCGATGAGAGCAAACCGCGCTGTAAAAAGTGCTGCTCATTTGGGGTGTTGTGTAACTTTGGACTCAACATTCCCGATCTTCACCCAATTACTCCCGACGCCGTCAGGGCCGTTGTTCGATGCAAGCCAACGCCTCAAAGACCTGTCGCGAGCGCTGTATGGACTTCTGATGAGTATACCATCTATCGGCTCAATGCGAAATGTCAAGACTTTGTGACGAGATATTACGCGAGAAGTCTCTTGACGCCTGATGACGGGAACATGATCGACGTCAATCGGAGGTTGTTCAAACTCGCCTTCACTGTAAGAGCGACACGCCGGTGTGTCCAACGAGGCTAATTGGCAATAGAACCCTTGTTTGATGCACGCTTCTCTAGCAGTGGCGCTTACATACGATCGCTATATAAACACCTCATCAGGCTCTCCACGGAGTCTAGAAGAATGTTATCACTGGTCGCAAAGTACAGCGCTCTTCAACAAGAAGCTTCGCGAACCTGTCAAGACGCAGGACAAAGACCCGATCTGGGGCACAGCAGCAGCTCTCGCTGTCTTGACTTTCTCATCACCAGATGCATACAGACCTGAAGACTCGTGGCCTCTAAAAACTGGCGACGATGACCTCGATTGGGTGTCCATGATCAGTGGTAAGATGTCACTGTGGAATATGGTGGACCCTCTACGGAATGACAGTCTGTTTCGCGTCATGGCTGTTACAATTGCGCAGATGCAAGCGCCTTTACCAGAAGCAGGCATAGAGGGAGTACCAGAGGCCATGGCTGCTGTTTGCCAATTGAACGAGACATCTACGCCGGAGAACCCTTATTTCTACGCTGCGCATGCAGTTTCGCGCATTCTTTGTCTACCAGACAACGAGGTGACTACAGGGCAGACGCAGCTCTTCACGCATAGAATTGAAGGGCCCTTCAAGGAACTCCTCCTTTCCAGAGACCCTGCCGCGTTGTCGTTGTTATATATATGGTATCGCAAGGCAGGACGGAGTATATGGTGGGTCGAGCTTCGAGCAAGGGTGGAATGCCCAGCGATTCGTCTGTATCTACAGCGGTATCACGCGGACGAGGTCGCGGTGCATGCGATGATTCAGAGCGACATCGCAATCGGATGAGGTATTGGCGGGCAGGCTTGGACGATGTACTGCTACGAAGCAAAGAGGCAGGTTGCGCGATCGACTGGACTTGTACGTGTCGGGCAAGAAGATATGCCTCGACGTGTGTGGAGCGCTCGGCCTGTCCTGCGATGATGAGGGTTGGGCAAAACGTGGTAGATACGACGAGCGACGACTCAATCGCGCTTGTGACGATGGCGCTCGGAAGCGGAGTATCTTGACAAAAGGCATCATGACAACGCGAAAAGTAGGGGCGCGGGCAGAAGACTGAACTCAAGCCTCAATCACGTTAGCCGCGACAGTCTCCGACACTTGCTCGCTCCATGCTCTCTCGATGGGTCGCAGCGCCCAGGATGTTGTTGTCTCGCTCGGCATTGGCAGGCAGCGGAAAAGGATTGACGTGGCATCCATCTTGCGACTTCGGGAGGGACACGATTGATCAGTAGCTTGGTTCGGGGCGAGCGGAGCTGCGATGTGCTGTATAAAGTGACGGCCGAGTCCGCAATTGCAGCGGCAGCGCTGTGCTTATTGTGTCGGGCGCATCGATGGAGCGACTTCATGGTGATGGCATGGCGCGCTTTGTACCACCAAGGGAAAAAGTTGGCGCGTATTCAGTTTCGCCGTCGGACTTCGACTTCGACTTCGGAATCAGTAGGCCTTCATCCTTGCGCAAATCAATCCGTAAGAGGTAGCAAAAGAAAGGGCCGTACGGGGTAGCGAACTCAATTCGACAGCGCGGCGTACTGTGAAATCTCCATGGCCAAAAAGCGTGGAGTGACATCACGTGCCAGATCATGTGACATCCCTTGGACCTTCACTCAATCAATACCTCAAATAATTTCACATGGCTTAGATCAAAGACGAAAGAAAATGAGAGATTCGAATTTAGAGGCTAGTGAATTACCACTCAGCTGATTCATGGTCATTCAATCCACCTGGTAGGGGGATAAAGCACCGCTATCTACAAATCGATCACTGGATCTTCAAAGACCCATCCTTCGAGATCTGCTCCACAAACTCTCCAAAGTCCTTCAACAGATCCTCCGGCCTCTCCAGCGCAGCAAAATGTCCGCCCCGCTCATGATCCCTCCAAAACACCAGATTTCCAGTCGTCTTCACCCAGCTCACAGGAATAGGAGCAAGCTCAAACGGGAACCAGCTATAGCCCAATGGCTTGCTGATCTTCCACTTCGGGTGATCATGTGCACCGGGATAATCTGGGTCGAAGCGCTGGCGATATGGAAAGATTGAAGTAGGGAAGCTATCTGTTAGCCAGTACAAAGATACTGAGGTAAGAATTTCCTCGAGGGGAGGATCTTCGTCACTCCAGCCCAGGAACTTCTCGCCGACCCAGGCTAGAAGCGCGAGAGGCGATGATGAGAGGATGAGACCGATGGTGCTTGGTCTTGTGGCGTGCATCAAAGCGTAGGCGGTGCCTAGCTTGTCAAAGTTCTTTGCACGCTCGAGGCCTTTCTTTTCTGCGTCTGAGAGTTGGCCCTGAGCAGTCGCGGGCTCAGCCATGAGGCAGAAGTTGAGATGGGCGGCTATAGAACAGCGTGTTAGTAGTCTCCTTCGACCTCGCGAAAGATTTGCATCACGACCACGTACCTTTGCATTCATCATAACTAGCTGCAAGCACACGAGAAATCCTGCTTCCGATATCGCCTCCCTGCGCGATATAGCCACTTCCAAAACCCAACTGAACCATGAGGCTGTTCACGATGCGGGAAACATCTCTGATGCCAAAGTCCTTGTCCAGCGGCGGCTTATCCGAGAAAGCATAGCCAGGGAGAGATGGTACAATGACGTGGTAAGGGAGCGTCTCGGGGGTATAGCGCTCTTTGAGAATGGAGAGGATCTTGAGAAACTCTAGAAAGCTACCAGGCCAGCCATGGAGCATCACCACGGGGATGGCATCGGGCTTAGAGGAGAAAAGACCCGTAAAGTGGATTGTAAAATCACCCTTTTGGTCTTTGATGGGTACAGTCCAGTGGTTGAAGGAATTGATATGCTTTTCCGCAGCGCGCCTGTTCCGCGGGTTAGACCTCGGCGATGCAAGTTTAGAGACAAAGAAGCAACATACCAGTCAAAGTCAATCCAAGCAGCTTTCGCGTCAGTCAACCACTGATGACTAACGCCATAATCATGTTCTTTCTGCGTAGATTCATAGGTCGGCGGTCCGACTCTTCCCAGCTTCACAAGCTGCTTAAGCTCATCGACCTTGTCGTCCGCAATTGAGACTTGGTAGGGCGTCGGCTGGGCCTGAGCGCCTGAAGGAATTCTTGCAAAAGGGTCTGACATTTTCGAAAGGTGATTTATCTTTATATAAGATAGACTTTTTTTTTGTTGAAATTACTGCGACCGGAGGGGTTTAAGAAGTCATTGATTGATATGTAGTTAGTAGGGCGTGGCAGCCTTGCTGATAAATATGACCTCATTTTTGTAACCTACCTAGGCTAAGCACGTAACCGCGGGCGGAGAAACATGCGGCAAAGATGCCGCAAACAAACCAGCCTGTAAACCAGCCATTCGTGATCAACAGCGTTGGGCTTGGCAATATATGGTACGATTAAAAATATCATGAGGTTTAACTTTTGCCTATCTAACACAATTTGCACTGGGTAGTCCTTACCGACTGCTCATGATGCTGTATCTCCCCCCCCAACTGCCTCGCGTCAAGCTGTTGCCAATTTCCATGTTGTCCCGTATCATTAAAGCCCGTTCAAATGAACCCTTCGAAATTTCAACCTTTAGTTACACTTACAACCCGATGGGTCCCCATTGCCAACGAAAACTACCAAGACAGCCGCATAACTGGTCTCATACATATTAGCATACTCTGGTACGTCCTAGTGAGGATAGAATATTGCTGACGCTGCGCTCCCTGCAAATATCTCTGCGCGTTTCGCGTTTGTGATCAAGCCCACGCTCAACGCAAATAGTATTGTAAACCCGCATATGGTACCAAGAATTGCTGGCGCGGACTTCACGTAGTATAGACTGCTTATCGAGCCGACTAGCAAGACCATTGCGAGTAGTATGTTGACAAGAGCCACTGTTATAGTGATGGACCGTTCGTCAAAACGGCTGATGCGACGTCGGCCATCCCGGGATAATTCTTCCTGTCAGTGTAGAAATCCTCGCATTAGTCATGTTTCTCGATAGACTGCGAGGAAATTGATGAGGATAATGAAGCGAACTTGACCTGGCCAGTAGGCGCGCAGTAATTTTAACAATGGATCGACAGCACCTGGGGCTTTGAGGGAGACGAGATCCTCCGCTTCATCAAGGTAATCCTTTCCTCTCCCTCCTAGTATTGGGTTTGGCTTTGTCCCGTCTCGTCGTAAAGGGCCCCCATGAAGCTCATTTCGAGCCACTTTGAGCCCTTTCATCAGGACTGTTGAGCTGAGATATCCTGCTCTGTAGATCCAGTGCTTCGTCTATACGAATGTAAGCAGAAGCCTATAGTTGAGTCCATCTTACCTACGATATTCTTTAATTTTGGCGCGGAGCTGATTCGTTAACTCGAGCAATTCTTTTGCTTCTGGATTGCCCGCATTGGCCTGTCCAATCGTCATCTCCCATGTTTCTGCAACCTCCTCTAACGTAGTGTCGTTACTACCTTGGACTTTCTTATCCCAAGCTTTCAGACTGGCCTTGATGCTCAACAATTCAGATTGCAAATACAGAAGATTTCGTGCACTTATTTCGCCGAACTTCCGGAACACAAGCAATTCCTGATCTCTGTCTGAAACGATCCATGAAGAAAGCGCTGCGAATCCAAGTGATGGTCGAGTCGCAGCCTGATCTGCACTCATCTCAATATCGAAAAGACTTCGCATTAGGCCAATGTTCATAGACACGGCGTGGAGCGTTAAAGAGTCCCCAAATACATTAAAAATTACAATGAGAAATCACAAAATGTGCTGCTCTATTTTCTTTCGGAGCTGGACCTACAGCCTGATGCCTACCGCATCAAAATTATGTGGCAAGTGTAAATTACAGTCACACAGCATGGAACTAGTATTTGTTTCAAGCAGATGCTTGGTAGGAGGCCGAATCAGCCCAACAAGAAGCCCGACAACGATGCAGCCCTGATATGCAGCAATTGAGTAATTGCGACTCACCTCTTTCCCCGGTTCCAGACCGCTTCATGTTTTCGTTTTTTTTCTCTCTTACTTTCTCTGCGCACTTCTAGATATTCTTCCACAACGAGACTTGCTGTTCCATTCTTCGCACTCATAGCTTCCGATCATCTAGAATAGGTTTATGGGTACTATGGTGCACCATTTTCCCACATAAGTCTTCCTGGACCCAATGGACCTCCACTCCTGGCTAAACGGGGGGTCTTGGTCACAAGTCGAAACTGCTCCCTCTAGCACCCTACAGAAGGTCTCCACTGCGAGCTCCATCGTTTGGACAGATCTTAGCGA
Source organism: Fusarium sp. NRRL 29148 (assembly GCA_013759095.1). Classification (NCBI taxonomy): domain Eukaryota; kingdom Fungi; phylum Ascomycota; class Sordariomycetes; order Hypocreales; family Nectriaceae; genus Fusarium; species Fusarium sp. NRRL 29148. The sequence goes on from JABSTL010000740.1 coordinate 11,052, forward strand.
TGAGCATTCTGAGTACTTCGAGAAAGAAGATCAGGATCCGCTTCCAGGTGAAGCACCATTCTGGGACCCCATTTTTGACTTATCATTGGCCGAGTCAGAGCTACCGTATTCTATTACACCCTCACTTGTTGTCTACCAGCTGCTGATTTCTATGTGAGCCGTCTTGAGCGACTGAATGCCGAAATTGAGAGCGAGATTAAATTCATCTAAGAAGTTTTCCTCCCGTCAGACCATAACAGCTCGAGTCCGTTACTTGCTCGAGACCCGATAGACGACAAAGCGAAAACCTTAGCTGACGAAGGGGCACATATGGTTACGTTTGATGCTGGAAGGAAGCATAACTTCATCTCTAGGTCATCTCTCGAAAAGATTACCGCACGAAAACTTGCAGTCGACATCAACGAAAAATGCCTGCCGGTGCCCGCCCGCAAAAGCTCGGCTGGGGCCTATTCTAGTGGCTCGACGGACTACATCGTGAAAGCTCTAGTAGGCCCCGAGAGACATCAGATCGACGCATTGCCGGACACCGGTGCGAAACGCAACTTCGTGTCTCAGCAACTTGTTGATAAGCTTGGGCTCGTGCCCAAAGTCTGCATCAAAGAAAGGTTCCGGCTACCAACTGGGGCTACAGTGGAGTCTTCTGGCACTGCAAATGTCTCTTTTACTTTCTTGGGAGAAGCAGATAATTATTTGCTTGACTGTTGCATCCTACCCAGATGTACCCAAGACCTTATCTTGTGTCAAGCCTTCCTCAAAGCGACGGGTACTCTAACCAAGCTTACCCGTCGTATCACAAAACCGTTAAGAAAGTTTACTTCTCGACTGAAATTCAATCTCATCGAGGATGATACATGTTGTCTGCAGGGAAACTTTGACGACATACCTTCGATTGCTCTGGCGGACACAGGATGCGACGCAATGCTGATATCAGCAGACTTTGCTAGGCGGCACTCCCTGCAAATTGATAAGAGTTTGGAGCACAGGCGTACTATCGAGTATGCCGATGGGTCCTTAGATACCACTACTGGTATCGTTTACGATTCCACTTGGCAGTTTAGTAGTTCTTGGGATACGATCCCCTGTAACTTCTATGTCCTTGACGATCTCAAAGCAGATATCATATTGAGCAGTCATTTCATCTTCGAACACGAAGTATTTTCACAATTCGAGGAGGACATCATTGATACGAGTCTCGTGCCTGGCCGAGATTTCGGAGACATTTACAACATTCGGCTGGTTATTAGCCAATACAGCTGTGCATTGAAGCACCTTGAGGCCTCCTCCATCGCTGATAGTAAGACCACCATAAACCTCAAGGGATGTTGACCCTGAGGACGGAGTGCTAATATTACTACTTAGTGAATTCACCCGGTTCTTTCAGCCCAGAGGCAATCAAGGCTGAACGCGTTCGACGCGATCTGATTCGGGACGCGATCAATGCTCTTCCTCCGGAACAGCAGGACTAAGCTCGCATTGACGAGAAAAACAGACAGGAAATCTGGGACGGTTATCGGAAGAGACATTTCCAGAAAAAGGGGTCTACAGATCCCACTCAGCAGGTGCTGGCGGCTCGAAAGCAACGCTGGTGGGAGAAAGGACTGATTTGGAGACGGTTTGCAAGGAGGACAACCTAGGAAATTCAAGCTTTTTGGTAAGATTACAAGGAGACTTTAAGTGAGTTGCAAGTGAGGAGCATTTCATGATTTGTTTGCTTTTTTTCTTCTGTTTTGGGCAGTCAATGGCGGCAAATACGTTAGGGACCTGGAGGTATTCGGAGGCAAAGGGATGTAGAATGAGTTCCATGCAGATAGGCTGAAGTCACGAAATGCAATGCTTAAGGTGGTGGGATGGTGCTGATGTAGCAGGTGTAGGTGTGATGATTGTAGTCGTGTAAAGCCCACGGCAGCCACAAGACTACAGCACTACACTGGAAGGCAAGAGCTGAACGATGAGCCATAGCACCTACGCTGATATTGGGGAAACGATTATTGCATACGTGCCATGTGTATCGGCTGCTTAAAGTTAAAACCCATGGCCAGCAGCATATTGCCATCTTACACGAGTGTCACAGTTTACCAAGGCTAGTCATGTCATGTTTGGGTATCCAAAGTCTCTTCAGGTACTAGAGTAGCGCTATAGGCTGGACCCATGCATCAACATCGCTTGCTAGTCATGCAAATCATCACCAAATATCCATTACATCAACTCAGAGTCTCATCAAGCAATTAAGGCTTCTTGGTTCCCTCGATCTCAGGGCCAGCAGTGTTTGTGTTGACGGGAGTCACAGCCTCGATACCCTGAAGCTTATCGGTAGTCCTGTCAGGTCCGACAATCTCGAACACTGTTCCGTAGTTAGTACTGATCGATCACTGGAGATTGGAGATAACTTACAGTCAACAGGTGTGGAGGTAAACTTGCGAGCGTTGACCTTCTTCTGGAAGAGGTAGTCAAGATCGGCAAAGCTACGGTTCATGGTCTCAGGCAAGAAGAAGAAGATCCAAACAGCCCAGATGAAGCAAAGGCCAAAGTAGAACATTCCAGTCTTGGCTCCCCAGTTCCATGCATCACTGCTGGAGTTGAGCATACGGGGGTTAAGCTGCTGAACAATGATCTGACCGCAGACATAGACAGCACGACCGATGACGATGGTCTGAGCGCGAACACGGTTGGAAGCAGTCTCGGCAACGACGACGTAAGTGGTAGGGCCGAGAGAGACCTTGAAGATACACTGGACAACGACAAGGAAGGCAGCTGTGACGATGGCAACACTGTCGACCTTGGGAACGAAACCGAGAATACCAATGATCAACATGCAGGCACCGATACCAGAAGAACCATAGAAGTAGAAGGTTCGGCGTCCGATTCTACCCATGAGGGAAATGGCAACAGCAGTAGCGATGATGTTGACGGACTGAATGATCATGTTGTAGTTGAAAGCCATGGTGTTGCTCATACCAATAGACTTGAGCATGATGGCGGCGAAGCTGGTGATGGATTGACCGTTGAGAATCTGAATGACCCAAGCCATGCAGACAATACCAGTTCGGCGAAGGTTAGTTCCTCGGAAGCAGTCCTTGAAGCTAGCAGCCTCGGCCTCAACCTTCTCCATCTCGTTGGTATGCTTCATGAGAGCAAGAGTCTGAGCCATAGACTCATCAGTGTAGTGACCCTTGCGAGCAAGACGGCGGAGAGCATGCTCAGCAGCCTCGAGCTTACCGCGACGGACGAGGTACCAGGGAGACTCAGGGGCGAAGAAGGCGACGGTAATCAGAGGAGGAATCCACATCCACTGAAGACCGTAGGGGACTCGCCATCCAGCGTCGCCCTTGAGGTCGAGTGAGCCACGGAGGACACCAGTGGCGAGGAAACTTCCGGCTCCCCAGCACATGGAGACCCAGGCGGTAAGGTAGCCACGGAGGGCGGCCGGGCAGATCTCGGCGGCGTAAGCGGTGGTGAGGGTCTGGAAGATGCCCCAGGGGATACCGCAGAGGAGGTTACCGACAAGGAGCATTTCGACGTTGACGGCGAAGAAGAGGACGAAGATGGTGCAGGCCATGAGAGACATGGCGAACTAGTGAGATTAGCCTGGTTCAAATGAGATTCGGTGAGAAATGCCATACCATGTAAACACGTCGAGAACCGAATCGGGATTGCAGATAACCATTGATCAAGAGACCGATGATAGAACCACAGTTGTTTCCAGCACCAATAGCACCCTGCCACTTTGTAGAGATATGCTGCTTGCCATTGGCATCAGGCCAACCGAAACGCTCAAGATAGGCAGGATGAGCGAAGAAGTTGTTGATAAGACCAACATCCATACCCTCCATGACCAAAGCAACACTCAGAAGCATACTGAACGTCACAGCGGGCCAGTATCGCGAGAAGAGCTCTTTCTTGGGGAGAAGACACTCTGCATCACTGGCAGCCACGGCGGCCTCGATGAGCTCGACCTGTGAGTTGTAGCCGGAGAACTCAGTGTGGTGCACGGGAGCTTTCTGCCCGTCTTCCACGTGGGAAGTTTCATTCGGAGGCGCCATTGCTTCGAGATGTCAAAGGGAAGAATGAAGGAGGAGGAGAAGGAGAGATGCTCGAATGCAGATCTGGGGAAGGAAAACAATGGGGAGGGAGGGATAGCAGGATAAATATAAAGACTCCGCATTTGTTCTGTGGACACCAGTCCGATGATCAGGCAGGGATATCTCGGTGGTACTTCCCCACGGGGCACTGGTTCTATCAGTCGTATCTTCCCCGCATTGGCAGCGAAACTGGTTCAATGACTTCGCTGCTTCGGTGTCGATAACCCGAGGTGACGCGCCATTCCTGATCCAGGATCGAACGTCCTGGTTCCTTGGCAATTCGGCGGAGAGAAATCCGAGTGAGAGCACTGATATGGGAGGTTTTATGGGGTCGATTAAGATTTAAGCTGTTATTAACGTTATGGTGTCCCCATGGGGGTTACCCACGCGGACTCGGGGTCCATTTCTGGGGTACGAAATGAGAGGTTTGACAGGTTGAGATGGGTATTTGATTGGCCAGAGATCTGATCCATCTCTATTCTATGGGAATCGTACTGATGCTCAATACTCTCAGCGATGAAGAAACTGTACTCACTGATGATGCCTTGCATGCTGCATCTCAACAACTCTCCATTCCCTGGCAATGACTCCTCCCTCTGGTCGCTGGCTAAAAGGCCTCGGCTAACCTCCTCCATGCGACGGCGCGGCAAATGCCGTGTCATATCCCATTGGCCGATTCTCCGTGTCTGACTCTCTTGGCCCGCGTGTCTAGACCAGGTTGAGCTCTCAGCTCCCTCGACTGAGTCATGAGACACCATCTCGACTAAAACAATGGAGAAATTCGCTGTCAAAGCCGAAAAACGGTCGATGCTTTTTTTTCTCTCTTTCTCCCCGCATGACTTCATACGACGCACCGATAGAAAGGTTCGCCGAAGAGCTCTCGGCTCAGAGGCTTAGAGAACAGCACGACAAGGATGAAGAGTGAACCAATAGCAGAGCCTTGATGCCCCCATTCGACGTTGCCTTTTCTCTCGTCAAGGTTGTGTCACTGAAGATTTGCTTCCCCACAGCGGCCAACCCCAAAGTTTGCCCCCGATTTTTTCTGCACAAGCTTATTTTGAACGAGGCCCAAGCGCATGAAATTGAGTCTAGCTTGGCTTATGCAAGCCCCAAAGAGCATCGTACGCCTTCTCCTCACGCTTTTCTCAGCGAATTTTTGTCAGTGCCGATATGACTGCCGTTATCAGTGACATTGCAGGTTTTCATCGTAACATTGTACCTCGTGAGGATAAACAGTTGTCCAAGGATAGAACTAAAAACTCGCATGATGTTGCCCAGGTTATTGCGCCCTGAAACTGTCTCGAATTCAACCCTGGCTGATCCTCGGCATCTCGGTCGAGTTCCAAGCGCTCTCCAACCGTTTAGACCAAGTCCGCGCCGCCTTTTGATGACATGTTGGGGTTGGAGCCCCCAAAGTGTCTACCTTTCCGTCGTTGCATCTGGCATCGCCAAGCAGCCAAACCGAAACTCTATGCTGAATCCGAGGGTTTGGGCCGCGCCTGTGCGTTGACAGCGATGTTTATCTCAATCAGTACGCGTATATGACGCTTTTGATGGTGATTGCGGTGATGGAAGCCAAGATTGGCTTTGGGGTTCCTGGATCTTGCCCCCGCACTTGGCAGATTGAGATCTTGAGATTTGAGAATTACTAGAGGTTGCTCGCTTCAGAAAGGACCGAAAGACATGAAAGCGTAAGCTCCCGCTCAAACTTCAACTAATTGAATATTGGCATCCTCACTCGAAAGCTGCACAGCAGTGAGGCGTGCCAAACTGTTAGGCGACAGACCGTTGGGCTGCGTCACCGCCGAAAGGCGATGCTCGTAGCCGATAGACTAATTTTCAACTCTTTGAGGTTGGCCTGGTGAATGCGCGGCTCTAATAAGGGCAAAATCAGATAGGTCCTGGTGTTATATGTTATCCAAAGGCGATTGTATTGGTACAAGCTATCAAATTGAGCGTCATGCAGGTTTGAGCCGCAAACGATCTTGACAGCTCGGAGTAGCTGCACGGTACCGTGGACCAGGCCGCCATTATGGAGAAGCGTCGTATTGAACCATCAAGGGCTCCCTGTCCAGTCTTTCAGACATTTGACAGTTCCTAGAACAACTAGGTACTGTGATAGCAAGCCTAATAAGTAGATCAAATCCCCATGTGCAGGGTAGGTAACACGACTTCCGACTTGTTCAAGTGGAGTGTCTGCTCTTATCCAATTGCCTCTGGGTTCAACAAGAATACTAAAAGGGATCTTTCAGTATTTGGTTATCTGCATAGTAGACGGGCAGCTACCCGTAATTCCGGATAGATCATCAACTTCGCCCACTTTCCTAACGCTCGGCACCCCATACCTGACAGATCAACAAGCCGATCTTTAACCAACATACTAAAATTTGTGGATTTGATCCTTCGCGCCAGCAACCATTACCTCACGATCTCTTGGCGGCTAGTAGGACCGAAAAGGTTCATCACTCCCTCTGCACTGCAACGTTTGATGTGACACAGACTTCCCCGGAGATTCGTGCCACATGCTTCGCTGTCAATTACCCCAGGATTGCGAGTGAGATCTCCAGATTGAGCGGGGATATCTCCATGCGACCCAATAGTGGGACATGGCCTGCGGCGCAGCTGGGGATGAGAACCAACATGTCAAATAAAAACTTGGCGGGGATTGCGGCACAGCTATCTCGGACCTGTTGATGAACTGTAGTAAGAAAGGGCGAGCAGCTGGGTTGATGACCTGGACTGTCTATAAACATCGTAACGTGCCAGAGTTTTCTCATTAGTATTTTGCATTGAGTTCTTGACAGATGTCATTGTAGACCTGGTGGATCTTTATACGTGTAGTGCCTAATTTGGCGACCCATACCAAGTTGAAATGCATTGTCAGCATCTTTCCTGGCCTTCGTAGATATTCTGAAGATTACCAAGTAGTATAGTAATGGTTTGGATCTAAAGCGCTTACTCCGGCTGTAATAAACCTTGGGTATCTCTTCGATCTCTTGCTGTAAGAGTCCGGTCTCAGATACGTAGAATAATGAAAGCTTTTGTCACACTAGTTAAGCAGTGTAGAAGTGGTGGCTTGGTAACTGCATGCCGAGGACGCAGTTCACTCCGGGACTACCTCTTACAGACCGGACTGTCATCGCTCTGCTGTGATATCCATGGAGCTCCGACTAATTGCAATTGTCATACCGGCGGAGATATATGCATATTCTGCGGCTGTGCGACACAAATTATGGATTGCGTTACACGAGAAATTAGAGCTATTCCTTTCCCGCCAACCGGCGAGCCCTGGTTCTACTGAAAAGCTCTAAGATAGTAAAAAAGTCTTATTATGAGTCCTGAGCGTTTTGTAAAGACGGACAGGGAACTTCGACTGGGGCTATTGGCCCATCGGAAGAAAGAGTCAGAAACCCTGCATCAGTTCATACTAAGTATTCGTGATTTTGTGTGATTCTTATAAACTCTCGGCGAGAAAAATCATGAAGTCCCGCATTAAGCTTTGGGAAGAAGCCCTAGCATCCATAAACACTCGGGCTCTGGTGATAAAAGCTTAATACTGTAAGTTCAGACTCCGATAAGGATCCCGACAACTGGTCCGTTTCCTTCGGCCTTTTTCTTCTCATCTCCCTCACATTGCCACTCAAGCTTTACATACGGAGGTACAGCGCAAGATCATAGCTGTCACATACCACCCTGTTTCAGGCGGTCCTGTTGTTGACCCGCAGCCTGTTCCGAGTTACTTTCCTAAAGCTGTATATAAAGGCACAACGTACAGCGGGTTTGAGTATGGTATGGGATATATTATCGGTTTCCGCCGAGATGAGAAAGTTTCACCATGAGTCGCAAATGGAGAGGCAAATGGGAAGGGAGCCACTGATCCCAACCCGAGTAATCAGTCTTTCTATGCTTGCACGACTTCAGAAAGACCAATCATCTTACAGCCGTTCCGAACCCTCGATGTTGCAAAGACTCCCTGATGAGGTCCTGTTGATGATCGTCTCCTTCATATCGGGCCCAAGGGATGAAACATCGCTCTTCGCCTTCTTCGCCCTCCGTCAGGTCTCTCGTCGATCCAGACGCCTACTACACTCAGAGGACTTTATTTCCCATCCTTTCTCCCGGAAGAGGTGTTTGTAAAATGTGTTGAGATGGTTTCAAAAATAGAAACACATCTCAATTTGAGCCAGGTGGCCGTCATTGCTTTCAATATACCTCCGTTCGAGAGGTGAAGATCATTGGAGGAGATCTCATGATGAAGAGAAGATAGAGGCCTGGACGGTTAGGAGCTTTCATCAGAAGTTCCACCACGTGCAAAAGCTGCCAAGAAAGCCGGGAGGCCAGACTAAAGGCCGTTTACTCAACGAGTTGCAAGTTTTCGTCTTGTAACTCTGAGGAGCTCCTTCATTGCCACTCCTGCGAGATGGATCACCCTCCCCTGTGCTTTTCGAAAGACCAAGCGAAGCTGCCGAGCGGACGAGTCTGCATTGCAAACGAAGGCTATATCCGAATTTGTGAGCACAAAAAAGCTCACCCGAGCCGAGATAAATCTTCTTCTGCCCAGCGGGGTGCCTGAAGACGCGTTGGTATTCGTGACAAGCTGTGATCATCCGGATCACAAGGTACCATGTAGCGACAACTCCGACTACACTGACCAGACCCCGGTGGTATTTAACACAAACCCTGGAGGCAGTGGGGTGATGCTACATATCCTATGGCGAGGGCATTCGGGTAGTGATCGATCTATCCTCCACGAAAGTGGCTACCTACACCGACATAAGCTCAACGACTCACTACGAAAGATCAGACAGAAAGGAGGACACTTGCTACTATCAGAACGTGGTCCCAATACGTTACCTGAATGGAATGCAATATCCGCATTCGATCGCTCGGAGGTATTGCCTTCAGAAGTAGACCTTATCAGGCTTCGCGCTGGCTGGGGCTTCTTGAATCGCCAACGTCAACATAACCTGGCTCTTCTAGGCCCTTAAAGGATAGCATACGGTCACTGCAAATACGACAAGAGCTGCATTGTTGTCAACTACCATCGGAAGATACGCTTCTCGGATCGGGGCTTGAGCTGTGCGCCTCACGACTGGTTTCATGCTAATGACAGGGAGTCATACGTTACAACGGGCCTGCTGGGGTGCCTGAGACGTGCAATGTTGACGCCTGTCGCAATACCTATGTGGGTAAAGAAGACCAGATTGGTCAGTGGCCACAAACTGTCAATTGGTTCTGTCAAAATGACAGGGATAGGTTTTGGGACAGGACGTGTACATTGGTAGCCCAGGAGAAGCAAAATTGCGGGGATGATAGTAGAACTTTTGAATCAAGGAAGGGTTATGAAACTGAGGAGCTGGAAGAAACCCTGTCCCGAGGAGAACAAGCTATTCGTACTGTTGAGTCAGGGGCAATGATAGAATTGAAGACTCCAACTGATGCTTGCATCACGAACCTTACACCTCAGAGGGTCACGAGACAAAGGATTCAGAAGAAACTCCCGTCCCAAGAGGGGAATCAGCCCGCTTTAGTTTGTAGGGTTTTACGACGGCTATGTTGCAGTATTGGCAGACTGGGCGGGCTGAGACCTTAACCAATCGAGACAAACGGTCCGGGAATTTTGAAATCGTCACAAGCAACACTCTTATTACAGTCGCAAGTAAATGTTGATGCACCAAAAGAGCACCTGGACATAGTCATGTCATGATAGACTTGATAATACCTCGTAACTGACAATGTCATCAACCTCTCGACACCCCCTGACTTATTCCTCAGCCTTTTGACCGTAGACAGTGGTTCTGTACAGATATATGTTAGCCTCAACAGATAATGTTTTAAGGTTCTTAAAAACGTACACCAAAACGTATGAGTGAAGTTTTGGGTTCAACAGCTCTTTGCGCATCTCCACCAGAAAGACCTGCGCTTTTTCGTACTCCCACTAAAGTTCAACACGTCAGCCAATTCACTACATAACAAGGAATAGAAGACGTACTCCTAGAAGCTCCGTCAAGCTACGGATAGAAAAACCTTCCAATCCTTGTAGCAAGAACTGTCGGTTCCATGCACCCCACTGCTTGAGATCCTTGTCTTTCGCCCAAGTACCAATTGGCACTTTGACCTTCTTTTCGGTGATATTTTTCAAGCCAGCCTTCTCGAATTCTTCGGCGGGATTCCAGAAGAAAGGATTGCCGATTTTTTCTGCTACTTGATTAAAGATCTTGACCCAAGTTTTGAGCGGAGATTCGGGGCTCATGGTGTCATCGTCAGCTCTGGCGTCTCCCCAAAGTTCAACATGCTCGATCCAGCCACCGGGCTTGAGATGTCTGTATAATATTAGAGAATGACATGTAAGGATCAAATGGGGTAGGCGGTCTACCTTTGGGCCTTCTTGAGGAGCTCTGTCCAATCTGGAACGGTTCCTGTCATGTAGCGGATGTGAATAAAGTCGAACTTATTTTCGGGAAATGTCCATTCTTTGTTGATATCGTCAACTTCGAATCTACAGTTCGGCGGGATGAAGTTTGGTTGGATGGGCGAGAGATCAACACCGATGACTTCAGCTGATGGGTGCAGGTCTGCCATATCGCTGGTCTCATCAGTATGAGGCACTCTCGCAGTATCATGGTGACTCACATGGCCCAAATACCGGTGCCACAACCGACGTCAAGTACATTCTGCGATAGTCAGTGAATGGAGATGTAGCTAGAGAGTAAGCGACAAACCTGCGGATTCTTCCCGATCGGAGCTTCGCATAGCTTTCCGTCGAGCACTGCCAGAAACAACTCATGGCTGAGTTGCGTTAGAAAAATGTCATTAAGATACTTTCGGAAGTGAGACTTGCATCAAGTCTTCAGCTTCTTGCTGACGATCATCGTTCGCTCCCCTAGTCGTGTGAGCGAAAATTAAATCCTTGCATGTTCTCGGAGCTCACCAGTAGGTTCCATCGCCGTATGCATGGAAGCGTCTACCATGAACCCACTTGTAGTTCAAAATAGAAGAGCGCAGGGACTCAGTATCACTGGCATCCGTTCTGGGCCATATTAGCGAAGCCTACCCCGGTGTCAGTGCATGCCATCTCACGCCAAAGAATACGCAAAGTCAGAATCAGTATCCTGAAAGAGTACATCAGCAGGGCAGTAGAAACTACACAAAAGGTTATGACTGACAGGCTGAATGAATCCATCTCGCGCGGGGGTTTCCGCAGCCCCAGGCGGAGAGCGAGGAGACCTTGGTGACTTGTCGGGAGATTTTGGCGAAGACATCGTGAGAATAAGCGAAAAAGGCCAAGAGATCTGACAGGCAAGAATCTGTTGGTCTCAGGCTGATTACATGCAGAAAGGTAAAATGGTATGTGACAGAAGAAAACTCAGATGGCGGTCAAATTATTTATCTCACATTGCTTGACTCCCCCACCTATTTCATGCATGGGTGAAGTGTTCTGTGGAGAGAAGGTGGCATTGTGAATGGGCCATGAGAGTTCCATGCAATCCTGGCATATAGCGAGGATCTTATCCGTTTTGATCACCAACCCCATGCATCTTTATCTCGATATTCACAGAGGGCGCACTGATGGAGATTGAGAGATGGTGGTTCTACCTTTGAATGAAGCCTTAGTAGCTGCCTGAACTAATCTGAGATGGTGGTTCAAAGCAAACTGGTACTGAATTCATAGACGTGAGTGACTTGATGTAGTCGCGCAAAAAAAAATATATATATATAACTAATGGCCGCGATCCATGACCGTCGAATTGAAGACTGCCTAAACATTTTGTTCTGGCAATATGACTGAGGCTTGCAGACATTTCCAGGCTTGCACCGCGTTGGAGTCGGATGACCAATTTCGAGGGAAAGTTGTCAAAGCTGGAGCCTAGCGTCCGAAGAGTGAGCATTATCGCCGAACTCTTGGTTCAAGTTGGATCTATAAGAGATTGTTAGCATTTGAATTGTAGGAAAGGCTTCTAGGTTTACCTGTATTGCTATTGTGAATAATGGTTTTGGGTCTGAAATGCTTCATTTAGTGGATATGGCTTTATCGGAGTTCCCAGTCTGCTGACTGACTGCCCCAGAAGAATAGCCATCGTCATCTGTTGATAGTCGGTTAGCATACATGGATTCACACGAGAGAAGATACATACCCGATTCATCATCGTCATCGTCATCGCCATCTTCGTCATCTTCGTCATCTTCGTCATCTTCGTCGGAGTCCCAATCCTCATCATCTGATTCTGGATCAAGATTCCAGTGGTCTTCTCGTTAGCACTTGTATCCAAGTTGGGCTTACTTGCATACCCATGTTGTGGACCTCCTCTACCAACTCATTGAACATGCCATTGTGGTAGCCGCTGAGGATGCCGAGTCCGACGACCAAGATATAGATTATAGCGAATTGTAAAGCCATGATAAAGTCGTGTGGTTGTCCAGAGCTGAGTGTTATTGTATTGGTGAGATGTAAACAGAATGGGAGAAGGATGGGAAGAGCTTAGTGATGTGAGTGTGGAGATGTTGGCGTACTGTAAAAGTATGGGGAGAAGGATGAGAAAAAGTAGAATGGTAAATCAAGGAGGGGAAAGACAGTCTATGTGTCCCCGAAGAGAGAACTTTAGTTAAGTTCCATGAGCGAAAGGATAACAAGTGTCTGATGAGGACAGGGATTTCAGCAAATGGATGTCCTTAGAAGGGTCTCATGGGCAAAGTCACAATTAAATTTTGCAACGAGTTACCTGTTATCTGAGTGGATAAACCCTGAAGCTGGTGGCTCAGATCACGCGCCTCGTGCGTAGCCATTTGGCGTAGCACACCTAGGCATAATCTTCGATTTGAGTGTATCTGATGAACCTTGTCAGTCACCAACCACCTGTGCCAATGCTAATCAAAGTTTTGTGCCTTGGCTTGTTAGAATCACTCGTGAGCAATTCCAAGTACCAATTATTACCCACTCGTGTGACTTAGCCAGTTTTGAGCGATTGTGTGGGGAGTCAGTGTGAATGGAGTCAATATTAGCCACCTGCGCTTAATCTAGGGTCTCCGCCCTGCACAGTTTGATCCAGCAGTCAGAATTCTGCCTGAACTATATTTGTGAAAGTGTTGCTTTTAGTCGAGGGACCTGATAGTTTATGCCTGCATCGCGCCTCTGATACGCGCAGACATGACTCAAACATCGTCCCGAAAATTTTACGTTGAATTCATACCAGAACTCGAAGAGCTATGCGACATCGCAGCCCTTTCAAAACAGAAGAAAGCAATGAGCACGACATGCTTAAGTAGCCTAGTAGTACTTTAGTCAAGGCTTCTATAAGATCTTCTTCGGCACTGCTCTGTTTGCGAACTCACCTGGACTTGTCGATAACTTTCGCATGCTCAATTATCAAACACGAAAGCTACTGTACAACTATCCAAGATTCCTATTGATATCAGCTTACGACGTGAGAGACGCTGATATCGATGCCCTAGAGGGTATTTCGAGATGCCACAGAGCCGGAGACGAGATGCGGCTCTGTTTGTGATCAAGGCTGATGATGAGATGCGAAAGCGGGATAGGCACAAGTGATATTACTTCCTTATTGTTCAAGCTTCACTCAACGTAAGTTTATGAAGCTGTATCGAATCTGGAACGGACTTTGTACAGTATCAATGAAAACCCATCTGTTCTTTAGTATTGGTTTTCAGCTCGAACTCTGCACACCCCTCATCCCAAGCAGGATATCAAAAGAGAGGTTGTACCAGCTTTCAAGAATGGCATCCACCACCAACCTTATGTAGAATATCTCAAAGAGCGTCCAAATCTCAACCAAGTTCTGTCTCCCGCAGTACGCTCTCAGCCACGAGTCTCAACTGCAAATAACACTCCTAGCTTAACGCAACGTACTACAAGACAATGCGACCCCATAGCAGATCATCTAGCTTTCGGCCCATCGTCCGAGATACAACAATTGCTGGCTTCCAGCTCAAAACCGGCCACGATGCCACGATGCTTCATCGGTAACTACATCTTAATAAGGAATACTGCGGCGAAAATGCCCGAGACTTCGATATCAACAGCTCCGTCCACAACTCGAACTTAAGTTCGGCGAGAACATATAAGCCATTTGGCGGAAGTAAGGCATCATCTCCCGGAAGACTCTTACCGCGGCAGATGGCTTTGGGTCATCTTGCCATCCTTGTCACGCGGCATGACATTCATGTTATCGGAGGCTCTGAGAGCCAGCGCTTTCCGGGGGCGAATGATACTGTACCGACGCTGGATATCATCTCTCCAAAACCGGGCAGACTAACAGCCAGACATGTGTATTTACTGGAGGTTCTTTAGCATGTTGTCACGTTAAGACCACTATTGGATCACTCATCTCTTTGATGTAACACTGAGCAGCATCCAGACCAAGCAGAATCAGAGAACCTACCACTTCTCACAAGGCCCCTGCTCAAAGTCTCCAATGAATATGCTTAATAACTTTAAGAAGCGGCTGAATGCAACATCTCCAACCCCTAATTTTCAGCTCTGCCTACCCCTGTAACTATGGCGTGTCTTGGCACCACGACTATCTCCCCTCGACGAATCATCATAAGCGACAGACCAACTGGCGTCAATATTGGTTGCGTCTAGACCATGTGCTTGGGGAGAAATGATCGTATGCCGCGATATGCACAGGCGTTTTGTCCGCAGGGCTGAATGAGCATGTTGAGCTAAACAGATCAGTCCTTGGAATCGTGCGACTTATAAATATATTTAAAACCCAAGGACTTGTTCAGCAAAGGCGCATTCTGTGAAACGTTACTCAAGTCCAGTTTCTAACTGTCAAAATGGTTTACGACGATAAAAATGCACCGAATTGCCAAGTCCCAACGGGACTCAGTTCGCTCCCCCGCAAAGACTGCAATGCCACCATTCTCATCCTCCTACCTTTTATCGTCAATCACCTCTCCGCGATAGTCACGCACCTCACGCTTGGTAATCGCAAAGCAAGAAATAAGCTTAAGTTCTGGGATTACAATCACCTTAACGGATCACCGAAAGAGGCTTTATCATGGACGCCCTACAACACTCTGGCGACCATTGCCATGACGGTGATACAATGCGTTGTTAGCGCGGTGGCTGTCAAGGCCTCTGGGCTGAACGTCAGCATCGGACCGCTTATCATGTTTTACTTGACCAAGCCTCGTGTTGGGTGGGTTGTTGTCATGTTATCGGCTTGCTTCTACGAGCCTCTCACCGATACAGCCACCGATGTACTCTTCCAAGACTGTGTTCTAGGTGTCTTGGCACTTCCTGGTGCGCTCATGTTCATGAGAGTTAGCAGTTTCGGAGAGATGCCTCATGGCTGCGATACATGGGATTTGTATGACACTAATCCAATGGGTACCAATAGTGATGCCAATCTTTTCCTGCGCAGTGGCTCGAGCAGCCTTGTCGCATGTGGTGCGATTCTATTGTTTGTTGGTATTTCTATGCTTTGGAAGCGCCGCTTTCTCAAGAGACGTCTCGGCCTACTGGCCATGATCCCTTGCACGGGCGCATTCGTGTCTGCTTGGGTTCTCTGGATCGGCAAGGCTACCAACCATGCTGAGGTGATTGAATGCTAACGACGTTCATAGGCTTTGACTATGCTGTGATGAATGGAGACTTCTGTATCTCTGGGTCGGCTATTGGAACTGTATCTGCTATATCTATCATTTTCCCCATTTTGAACGGTCTTTTGCGTGGCTGGATTGGATATCCTGGGGGAGGCTACTATCCGTATTAAGCTGTCGTCCTTATCTTAAGATCAACCTTGTTTGGATTATTTTTCTTTATTGATGAGATCCGGTATGATTGGAAGGTCTAAAACTGGTCCTTGAATACACAGGTGTTTATGACTGGCTACGTCACGCGAGCTGAGAAACTTGCTTATGAAAACTTGGCTGAAGCTGCACATAAGCATAATTTCTAATCTCTTATCTCTCTGCACAACTCAACACTTTTAGAGACTCTCATTGGGTGTCGCTCGGACATCTTGTGCAACTCAAGTGAGACATTGCCTCGTGATCGACAGCGCATCAAGATGAGGGGGTTCAGATCTCCCAGTCTTGATTTTCTTTCCCGCGCTGTATTGTGATCTTCCGTTTCGCATATATCGGCCTCAAGACTGATTACTGCAGTTTGACTGCTCGTGCATACCTTGTTGATAGCTGCTTTCTCGAAGTCGCGACCATCACCGACTTTTCACCCGACGGCAAAGCATCCCCTGTCCTCTGTGTCACAAACATCGCCAAAATGTCGCGTGCCTCCTCAAGCGCAGCCAGCAATGACGATACGCTCGAGCTAGAAGCCGCTGGCTACGTCCAAGCCATGCCGCGCCGCTTCTCGCTCTGGTCTCTAGGCGCACTGTCATTCACCTTGACATGCACATGGCTTGGAACAGGCTCTTCGATCGGAATTAGTCTAACCGAGGCGTCTTCCGCTGGGACATTATGGTCGTTGCCTATTGCTGGCGTTATGACTACCATCGTCTCGCTGGGTATGGCAGAACTTGCATCTGCATATCCTGTTGCGGGGGCGCAGTATTATTGGTCTTTTATGGTTGCGCGGGATGACTATAAGCCCTTCGCATCCTATCTGTCAGTACCAGAATTCAGTCAGTTAAAGTTGAGATATTGACCTGATTGGCAGAAATGGTTGGATGAGTGTTATCGGCTGGTGGCTCGCCTCAAGCTCAGTCTCCAACTTTGTCTCATCTATGATCCTCGATATCGTCGGCGCGTGGCATCCAGACTGGGATCAAAAGCGATGGCACCAGTATCTGATATACGTCGCTCTCATATGGATTGCCACAGTCGCCAATATCTTCACCGCACAGTGGATTCCTCTCTTCAACAAGATGGTCTTCATCCTATCGGTCCTAACTCTCAGCGCGACTACGATAACACTATTTGTCGCCACAAAAGACCATGCGTCAGCTGAGTTTATCTTTACCGACACTAGCAACCGAACAGGCTGGTCAAGTGATGGATTTGGATTCATGCTGGCGGTAGGTAATGCTGTCTATGCATTTCTAGGTAGTGATTGCGGAGCTCATCTTTGTGAAGAGATACCCAATCCGGCCAAGAACGTGCCCAAGGTCATGATATATCCGTTGCTCATGGGATTACTAACCGCATTCCCGTTTGCAACGGCTCTCATGTATGCGATCTCTGATTTGCCAGCTGTTCTCAACACGACAACTGGGTTGCCGCTGTTTGAGATTTACTATCAAGGAACGGGATCTAAACCAGCTGCCTCAGTGCTTATGGCACTGTTTGCGTTTTGTTTCTTCGCCAATCTTGTCGCCAATGGTAAGTTTATCTGTCATGGAAAATCCCGCGCTAAATCTATAGCGACAACTTCGTCACGTACGCTCTGGGCCGTTTCGCGTGACGGTGCCTTGCCATACTCGCAATTTTGGGGCCGCGTTCATCCCAGGTTCCAAGTTCCTGTCAACGCACTGCTTCTTTCTGCTGTTTTTATCACGGTCAGCTTATATCGTCTAACAATACATTTTTGATCTCACTCACACCTTCTTCTAGCTATATGGTCTCATTTTCCTGGGTTCGTCAACCGCATTCTCAGCCATGGTCAGCGCGGCCATCATCTTTCTCCAAACCTCTTGCGTCATTCCTCAAGCTGTTCTCCTTTACCGAGGGCGTGATCGCGTCTTGCCGCATCGATACTTCAGTCTTGGAAGATACGGCGCTGCCATTAACGGCATCTCAGTTGCATGGGTAGTATTTCTCGATATCCTGTACTGTTTCCCGACTACCATGCCTGTCACACCTCAGAACATGAGCTATGTGTCCGTGGTCTTCACCGGACTGGTAGCGTTTGTCATAGCCCTATGGTTCACGACCAAAAAAGGCTCCTTCACGGGACCTCAGATCAATCTGGACCTTCTGAATGCGAGACGTATGGCGGCTGTTCAGACTTTGGAGGGCACTCGCCCGACGGCTGAATACCATGCCCTTCGAAGCTCAGAGATCGTGAAGGAGGATTAGGCTACATGGTAACATTTACTCGTGCCGTGGATTTCCATGAACGGCTGACCGAATGTTGAACGTCGCGATCCTACGCTGGCGACACACGTGTATTGCCTTATTGGCCCTGGGTCCATAAGTGCTATTATATATATTCAATACGAGGTTAATTGCAGCTCTAAGGATCATTCTGAGCGAACTAGTCTACGGCTGAATACAAGCTTACCTTGAATACAACGTAGCATACCAAAACCTCGCACTGCCTTCCCAACCAGGAAATCTCCGACCCTAGTGGAGTAGCAATATTCTTTTCACACCGTAAAGCACACTTTGACTCCGCATCATGAAAGAATTCTCCGGGCCCTCGGGTGTCAGCCTTAGGCCTTATAGGGCTCTAATGATACGACTTTTAGAGTCATCCGGGATGCAGAAATATTTCACCGATCCACCTGTGCCGCTCCGTGCCTCTTGCCAAGACGTTCGGTTGTTTCTACAAACGAACCAACCCTACCTTGGCGATGGTCGTTATTGGTGAGAATGCGATTTTCAGGGGACTTTTTGTCGGCGCGGGCGGCAGCAGCCTAATCTGCCCTGCATTAGGGCTGTGAAAATGGGATGGCTATGAGTATACTCCGAATAATTTGAGAGATATTCTTTGCTCGGCAAGGTTGAATCGGAGGATGATCCTGATGATGAAAATCTATATAAAGCAGAGAGGTTTCCGTGATCAGTAGACAATATCTTAATCTCATTCAGTCATTTAAGGAACAAGGATAAAACGAGTTAAATATCAATACCCACCTGTCACAATGAAGTTCACCAGTATCGCAACGCTTCTCTCTACCAGCGCGGGTGTCCTTGCCGCCGGTCCCAGCGCCACAGCCAAGAAAGCCACAGCCATTGAGTCCATCGAGGGGGACAACGGCATCACCACTCCCCTCCC
Organism: Fusarium sp. NRRL 29148; assembly: GCA_013759095.1. NCBI lineage: Eukaryota > Fungi > Ascomycota > Sordariomycetes > Hypocreales > Nectriaceae > Fusarium > Fusarium sp. NRRL 29148. The sequence continues at coordinate 30,054 of JABSTL010000740.1, forward strand.
CATTCAGCCCGGCATGGTCGACAACTGCGATGTCTTTTACTACGTCAAGCCCGGCGACAACTGCCTCCAGATCTCCGCCCAGTTCGGCATCTCCTTTGACCAGTTCAAGGAATGGAACCCCACCGTCGGCAATGACTGCCTGAGCCTCTGGGCCGACGCCAATGTCTGTGTCCGGACCATTGGCTTTGAGTACCCCGAGATTGCTGCTTGTTACGGCAGTGAGAATATTCTGCCTTGGGGAAGTAACAAGGTTGCTGCTGCCAAGGCTGCTACTGAGTGGTGCAGCAATGGCGCGCAAGGCGTTTACAACATTGGTGAGAAGAGGACCAAGTGTGTTAATGCGCCGTCGGGTGATGGCAAGTTCATCTTTGAGATCTACAATGAGTGGGGAATTCGACAGGGTCTTCCGTCAAAGGAGTGTCAGAGAAACCTCGTCCTTCCCATCTCCAAGTGCCCCGAGGGAGGTCAGGGACGCATGAAGAGCTGGCACACAGAGTAAGTCTCCCCATCGATATCTACCAACATGAGTCAAGCTAACGTTCTATAGGACTACTCTCGAGAAGGGCAAGTGTTAGATCTTGGACGACCATTTTTGATTGGCGATTGCTCGAAAGAACCGCGCTCCTTTCTCAGTCTATTGAGACAAGGCAGTGATGATCTGCCGATCGTAGCCTTTTGATCCATGATATCCAACTTCATAATATATAATACGATGTCTATTATTATCTGTCAAACTTTATGCCACTCCCTTTCCCATGTGACACCGCGCTTTATCCATGAGTTGAACATCCCACTTTCCAACACTTGGAGCTAAAACTACCGACTGCTACTACTGACATTCGACAGACGCAATATTTGGAATCAGTTTGCATCTGCATGTAACCGATAGCCGGCTTGAGGTCGAACCACTAACAATCCGATAGGCATATGGCATTGAGGTGGAATGGAAGCATGACTCTGATAGGTACTTGAGATAGCCATTGAGATAAGCGCTTCGTGTTTTAACATAGGGAAGGTCCAGTCGATCGCGGAGCAAATTACCAACCATGGTCTGACATCGATATTTCGTCATGAGTGATACCAACCGCATCTTGAGATTGACCTCGATCTTACCACGTTTGGAAGGTAACTTGCACATTTTCAATCAACTATCCAGGTATCCGAGCGTTTTCGCGTTCTCCACCGCGCTATTACGTGACAATGGCTGTCCTCCCAGTAGACTACACTCGAGAGAGACTAGTGAACTTCGAAGGATCGGTTCCATCCTAAATCCGGGGTAATAATGGAGATTAACCCGCCCTTTATCTTTACTGGTATTTACCCCAGATTCCAGATAGGCGCTTTTAGGCGACTATCAGGTGTGGCTGTTATCAGGCGATCGACCCCGTCGCTTGGACCTTCAGGGTTGTAGCCGAGCTGCTATCAACAAACAAGGAGCTGATAAGCCATCTCGGAATGAAACACCTGGAGATTGCAACCAACAGATACCAACGCCGAAGCATATAAATCATCCTCTTGGCACCTTCAATTCGTTTCACCACCCAAGCCATCACAGATTATCAGCGCACTATAATCTCAATCATGGCTCTGCAGATCGACCGTGAAGCTATTCCAGGAACCGAACAACTCATTGACGGTATGCAAGCACATTCATCAGACACTCGATACATAGTTAACAGCATTCAAAGCGAATCACAAGTTAGAGAACAGCAATCATGTTGGACAATCTGACATTGTTCTCATTCCGCAGCCAACGAGCTGTGGAAGCGATCCGCTCGTGAGTCGCGCTGGGGACATTTTCCCTGTGTATTACTGACGATCGTGCAGACATGGCCGAAGCAAAAGAAGTACTACCAATTGCTTCTAGTAGCGCTCTACGCTTGTGCCTTTTCATTCGGTGAAAACACTCTTGGAGGTTAGTGTTGGAAACATCTCCTCGTTCGTCAATACTGATAAGAAAATAGCGGCTTGGACTACTGTCAGTAAAGACACAGGCGTCTCTTTGACAAACATGAATGGTGGTAGTGCCCTAAACTATCTTCTTCTGGTATGTTAGATCTCCTGTCATCTCTATTGCTCCTACTCACCGTTGTTCAAGGGATTCGTCAATATTTGGTGGATGCCCACTGCAAACATCCTAGGCCGAAAGCTAGTCTTCCTCGCGACAACATGTCTCTGTCTCGCCACTGGCTTTTGGCTCGCTGCCATTGAAGGGACAGTTCAGTGGATGCTCAATATGATCGTCAATGGAATCGGGACATCTGCGTATCAAGCGATCATCCAACTTACTGCAAGTGCCTGATATATATCAGCCTCTCCTACCATTACTAACTCGATGTGCAGATCTTCGACATGCTCTTTGTTCATGAGCGTGGTCGCATGCTCTCAGTTTATCTATTTGCTCAGCAGCTTGGCTCTATGTAAGAATCTCCGTCATTAACATCTGTGGGGGCTTTATACTGACTCCATGACAGCCTAGGCCTTATCTCTGGTGGCAGCATGTCTGACACCGTCGGATGGAGATGGTCACAGAATATCGTCGGCTTCATCTTCGCTTTTGTGCTGATTGTCTTCACCTTTTCTTTTGAGGAGACATTGTTCCCTCGCTTCCTATTTTCTGGACTGCATTCAGCCACTCTCCCGTCCCATAAAGATGAAGAGACAGCTAAGAAATTTACTGAGGGGAAGAAGCTGGAGCTCAGACCAGTTTCAAGCCAAACCAATGGTATTATCGATGATTTTCCCAAGCGATCTTATCGACAGATCTTGAAGCCGTGGGTGAGGCATCCTCAAAACAAAACAACTTTCTGGCAATATTTCCGCCGTCCCTTCTTTCTCTGGGGTTTTCCAAACGTCGTCATCGTAAGAACTTCAGTCAAATCGCCACTGCCTCTGACTAATCAACAAACCTAGGCCGCGTTCATCTATGCCTTTGGAGCCACCGCCGGTATCGTCTCCTTCAACACCATCTCCGAGATCCTCACGGAGCCACCGTACAGCTTTAGCACCACTAATACCGGTCTTGTGTTCTTCGCCGCTTTGGTGGGAGACATCATCGGCTGGGGCATCGGTGTACTAAGCGATCAAGTTGTCATTGCTTTGGCTCGACGAAATGGTGGTGTTAAAGAACCTGAGATGCGACTCTACACGCTTGTTCCTTGCTTCGTCTTCGCTGCGGTTGGGTACATGCTCTATGGCTGGGGTGCGCAGACGGAAGCACATTGGGTTACCATCGCCATCGGTATCGGCGCCATGATCTCACATCAGGTTGGCGCTTGCACGATTGCCACTGCATACGCAATGGACTGTTTCTCAGGAGTAAGTCTTTTGGCAGATCCCATATCAAGAAGAATACTTACCATACCAGATATCTGGAGAGCTAGTCGTTGTATTGGCCATGTGCTCCTCAATGGTCAACTTCGCCATCTCATATTCTGTGCAGCCGTTTATTGAAGCTGCTGGTTATGGCTGGACCATGACTTGTTTTGGTATTATGGTCTTGCTGTCGGTTCTTGCTGCTATTCCTCTTGTCCTTTTTGGAAAGAGATGGAGAGTCGCCAAAGGACCGAGATACTACAAGTTCTTAGACGAGGTTGGAGGTTATACGGACTAGCACGACTATAAGCCTGGGACCAAGGCCAGTTCGATCCAAGTTATAAAGGGTATTAGCCAATTTTATCGCCATATTTAGAAGCGATAGTTAATCACTTAAAAAGTTAGGTATGCTTTGCATGAATACATCTGTTTTCACTGTATAGAGAAACTTCAGGCTATGATGTTCTTTTATTCTATTAATCAAAGAGAAGGGGCCAATCTCATCCAGCAAATCCCCTTTATCTGGTGAATTGATAGAGGATTCTGATCTGATAGGTCTTGGCCGCCATAGCCACAGTATTGGCGTTCTTAAGGAGGTCCTGCATTTGCAAGGAGACCCCTCGTTGTTGGCAGAGGGCCATGATCTGCCTACCGGTAATATCATCGCCTCCCATGCTGATCAAAAAGGAACCCAAGCTAGCCCTGGGTAGGTAGCGAGCCTTCAGGCAAATTACTATGTATTCGGGCAACGAGGAGATTGGTCAAGAAGCTTGTCGATATTGTAATTGACAAATTCTTTGATTACTTGCCGGTCTTGGGGCTTGTCCAATAACTGCAAAGGTTTTTATCCAAGCCGTCGTCCGTGGTTGGCAAGTTACAGACCGTTATGTTGACGGCAATCCTTTCGTTCATGATCCTGAAAGACTCAAGAGTTGCCATTTCTGTTGTGATTCTATATCGTGGGAGACATCATTCTGAAGGCCGCAGTGCCGGTTGTGATAGGAGGGTGGCATAACATGACGCTCCTCAACGAGCCCATCAATCCACAAGGAAAGTTTATGTGGACAAAATGACTTGGCGTAGCGGATACGAGAAACCCGTGGTTGTTGGATTGATACTTAAAGACGACGTGTGGTTGTGACCACAGTTATCCTCTGCAAGACTACCAGCTGCTTCACCGTCGAAGACCTGGAACATAGCAACGTGAGTGGATCAGAACACAGTACGGTACGTCAGGCGACGCCCGTCCCACAGTCACTCTTGCGTTGAAGAGCTGGTCGCGTCAAAAGGATTCGATCAGGAGGGTAGCATGGCTCTAGCGGCACAAACGCGCTACTTCCTTGACCAACTAGCATGGCACTGACCAGTCAGATACTCTTTGTGAAAGAGCCTACGCTAGGTCTATTTAGGTAGCTGATAAGACTCCATTCAAGTGAAGACGAGTAGCACTGTCATTTGGGGTTTGATACCAAGGCTACCGGGATATAGGGGAAGCCAGACTGAGTGCCGATCATGATCAGCATTAAAGATCACATTTCCAAGTTGAGACAACGGTAGAGCGAACTGGCGACTGCAAAAGGTGGATTTCAATAATGGATTGATAAAGATATCGCGAGCTGGTGTATGTAAGTTGAGAAAAGCAGACATTGCTAAGGTACGTTGAAGTGCTTAGCTTCTTACCGTATGGAATTTTTTGGGCAATTTGGTACTATCCATAAGCGTAAGCCGGATGTGTTTTATGCAGTTGATACTTGTAGCCGAGAGCTTGTTCCGGCACATTGAAGTCAGGGAGACCACAAGAAACGACTGAAGATGTCAGAGAAACATGACGTAAGTACTTTCCATTCCTCAATATTAAGAATTATTTGAGCTTCACCGAGATTCTTGAAAGGATCCGTAAATTTGAGGAGTGGGGTAAAGCTTGTGGCCATGTCTGAAGGCATGTCCCGGCTCCATTCACCACACTTAAGGATATGACGGGCGTAACATTTGGTGTCGCTGGATAGTGGTTCCAATTGACATTGGACCTGCTGGAACGCGAATATTCTCGTAAAATGCATAATCAGAGATCTGTTGAAAGAATGGTTGGTGAATGGGGGGTGTCTGGAAGGGCAAGCGTTGGATGGGTGTAAAAGAAGACTGTCAGTCAGTAACTGCGTTCAAAGCAAAGAAAATACGTCCCCTGTTTGCTTTGAGCGATCAGGTAAACTGCCTGATAAGACGTCATGGACAGTTTCAGCAATGGAAGATTCTCACGCCCTCGAGAGGACTCGAATGGCAGTGACAGAGTCCCCGCCAAGTCTAATAAAGGATCGGCATTAAGGGAGTGTCAGGAGTGCTGAACTAGATCTTAAGAAAGTTCTTTTCCACTTTGTCAAGGACTTAATCTTCAATCACAGCAAAGATGGATGTATTTTTTCTTCGACATCGGATAATTACTCCATCCAGGCCGATACCTGTCCACGGTCCCTCTACAATCCTTTGAAGAAGGCAGCTATGGCACCAACATCCAGGTCTGGGGAGCCACGAATGGCATGGGATTCCACAGGGGTCTATTATGGATCATGTTGTTGTTCTTCTTGCCTTCTTAGCCTTGGCAGCCTGATTGTTGTTGCCGAAACCATTGGGAGCGAAGGTTGGGAAGTCATTTTTAGAGACACAGTCAAGGAACCTGAGGCAAACAGGGCTCCCTAAAAAGCTGTCGATGGTGTTAGTAGCATAAGTAGGACAGTTGGTAAAGCGAGTAGCGGCTAACTGGGCAGCGGCCATGCTGCTCATGGCGAGGGCGAGGATCTGAGCAGGGCGACTCTGGAGACTAATTCATAGGGTGAAAACTGTTCTCTGTTCATGAGAGCATTAAATTACCTGTGACAAGTAGAATTTGATCCTTGTTCAGTTACAAGGACTATAGCTGAACAACGTTGCATTCCATCCTTTGTTTGATATCTGATGAATGTGAAAATAATGTCTCGATTGTTGCCTCAGGAGTCTTGTTCTGCTGTCTCGGCCATTGAATAGGACCGAATGTAAAGCTGGTACCTTTGGACGATAAAGATATGGTTCTCTTGCTTGGAACAAATGCTTTCATCAGGGAGAAAGAGAAAGAGAAACATAAACCCGTAGATAGCTTTTCTCATAAGTACGAAAACTTGTCGGACATGAACATTCCTGCTGTCTAGTAGTCTTTAAAGAATTCATACGCCGAGGAACATTGCCGTCTTATGGACGAAGGGAAAGTCTTCTATATCGTCGGCCGTGTTCGAATTTAGCTGGGGCTACCGCGCAGTATACTATACTGCCCATCTTGATTATGCCTGAATTTAATTACCTTATACTTCTTGGTCTGGATACGAATAGAGATCGGGTGAGAAACGTATGGTGGAAGTTGGTGTGGTTGATAGAGCTGTCTTTTGAAACCACAGATAATAGCAAGAATGTTCATAATACCATCATATCCAAGGGACTCAATCAAAGGCACGGTAGGCTATGCGGAGTTAATCGGCCTACTGTGCAGCGTTGGGCAGCTTTTGTCGTGGTCAGGATCTGGTCCATGCAGCATATTGCGGAGCTTAAGATGGTGATGAGTTATGCGGCTATATCTGGCTACGATGTCTGGGTCAGTCTATGAATGGACAAGCAAGGTGAAAGGATCACATGCCTCTACATAGGACAAGACGCTGATACTCTACAGTTTGTTTTATTTCGCTGGACAAAGCTATCGCCAACCTTGAGTGACCAAGGGGCTATTGTGCTAGGTCAGTATAGTTCTTGATGTTTCAGGCTCTGATGTGGATCGAAAGTGCTGATGTTCATACCAACAGTCGCACCTCTTCCTCTTCGGTGATGGCACTGGCAGCATCTGTCAGTCATCTTAGAATAGCAGTCACTGTCTCCTCTGAAAGTGGCAGTTTGAATTCTCATCTCAGAATGACAGTGGAAGCCTGAGATTGCTCCTTTTTATTAATTTCGATCCTCCTGGATTCTCTTGACATTTGCCTCTCTTCTCAACCAACACTCTACTTTCCCTTCTGCCAACAACAACTTACCACCCCTCTATACCTTATACTCCTTAATCGACCCTTGATCTACCTTCAACCAGTACAGCTAACCGTACGAAACGCAATCATGTGCACTAGATACCATTGCACAGTCAAGTGCCGCCGATGCGGTACACGTATCGGAACTCATGAAGAGTTCCAAATGTGCCGAGCCCGTCGGTACACTGGCGAGGGACCCCATCGACGAGGCGTTCGTGAGGAAACACGCACTTACCGCATCAACTGGACCAACTGCAACCTATGCATGACTGAGTACGAAGTGTATGAGCATTGCCTCCGCCAGGATATCGACTACCCCATTCCCTATCCCCCCTTTGACTAAGGGACTCGACGCCTGGTGAAGACAGAGAGCAGAGAGCAGGCATGTTATGGCACAGCAAGGTGACGGTGTACCAAGAGTCATTGTTTATCCGTAGGTGTCTCAAACTAACAGTGTCATCTGAGTAGCTGCTAACAATTACATAGATGGTGAATTCTAGCCGAGAACGAATCATTGATCTGCTATGGGCAGACCCGACTGGGATGAAGATACCAACGGCAACTTGATACCATAAAAGAAGAAAAAAGAAAGATAACCCATGACCGATAATCCAATCGCTTGGCCTCGTAACATTAAGTAAAGTTCCATCAACCGCTAATAATCCGCCAGATCACGAAGGGCAAATCGTCTTGATCTATAGAACTAAATGTTGCTGCAACGAATATCACAAGCCCTTCGCCAAGCTCTGTGAAGCAATCATAATGGAGTAAATATGGGGCCTAGGGACGCAAAATATTGAAGGTCGAATGTCTCAGTTCACCGTGTGATTCATGGTCCTCGAGATCTGTTCCCTAGCAACCTCCATCTCATAGACTCCACTCACTAGCTGAAACACCATCCATATGTAGTTACGCAACAAGCAGCGCAATTTCCCGGTTAACCAGGGCCTCCACAATCTCCTTCAACGTCAGGGATTAACGACAAGGGCTACCCTGGTAATTAAACAGCTTACTCTCTACCCTAAAGACGAGCTATTTCGGTGAACGCCAATATCAACAACACCTGTATTCGAATGTTCATCTAAATAACCTCGATTCCTTAAAATCTCGGTCAGTCCCCCCTGTTAATGTTGTCTCGATTGACGGCTGACTCTTCACAGCAGTTCACGGACTACAGCGTCATACGAGTTGTGTCACCGGCCTGATTTAGGAAAGCTCATGCAAATAACTGGAACTACGGATAATGCTTTGCCAGCAAACGAATGCATCATCTTCATGGTTCACAGAGGATCGCAGCTATATAACGAAGGCTTGTTGAGAATTCGCGAAAGATTCACGAGTTCTGTGGGTACCAGCCAACAAATTTTGACCAGCCCCTACCCTAAACAGCTCGATCCATTTGAACGTCCTCACGCGCCTCTTCCGTCAAGAACTTGGCCTTCCATCCAAAGTAGGAGCTCCAGATCACCCAACAGTGGAATAGTGATATAGCAGCTCGAGCACCTGGACTATTACAAAAATCGATATGCAGATACAAAGATGAGATGGAAAAGACTGCGTCATACGAGCGATCATGACCCTAGCGATAACGAGGAACTATCTTTACATCAGAGAAAAGCATTATTGGCTTGTACCACCATTTTCCACAATCCATTGCACTTCCTCCACTTCCTCGGGATCAGCAGACAAGGAATTAAAAATAAATCGAACGCGGGGTGCAGGATTTACATCCGGCGTTGGACTTTAATTGAACCATAAGTTTGATAAATCCTGATTGGCAGAGAGAAAGTGCTCTCGTGGGCTTTGGCGTTGATCAGCACTGGGACGTCCAAACAACATGGATCAATCCCGGTATATACTGGGGCTAAGCACCAGCAGCACAACCAACAGTGTTTCAAGACAACCAACATCTGCAAGCCGTCCAACGAGACCTAAGCCCGTACGTGGATAAGAAAGCAGTTTGCCCCCTTTTTGGTGAGCTGTCAACTCATTTCTCTTCAAATTCCTTTCGTCCATCACATGGTGGAAACGATCAAAATATCGCCTCGTGTTCCGCCCCAATTCATCCACGATGGTTCACTTTATCAAGACAGCTTTTGTATTCATTTCAGTCATCGGTATCACTGAAGGCTTCATGAATGACCCACCCAACAGGCCACCACGCGCAGGCAAACGTACCCATCGAGGCTGCTATGGCGGCCTGTCAGACACGGCCGATCCAGTCGTCAAGGTCGAAGGTGACAAAACCAAGAACACATGGAAGGCTTGCGGCCAATACTGCCTCGCTAAAGGCAAGCCTATGGCCTTAGTCCAAGGTTCAGACTGCTACTGTTCAGAAACCATACCGAACCGGCGCAAAAGTGTTGGAGGCTTCGGCCATTATTGTATGGACCCTTGCCCAGGCAAGCCAACTGATCTTGTCGCCTGTGGTAGCGAAAGATTTGGAAGTTACAGCGCTATCAATACCGGTCTGAAGAGCGAGCTTTGGCCTGATCAGGATCCGTTGCCCGACGACCCGATACCAGATTGCTTGGGCTGTACGTTCAAGCTGCCCAGTGATGCCGTGTTTCCAGGAGAGGGCAGTGGTATTCATAGCTGTCGACGCGCTTGCAGATATCTCAAGTGGAAGACGTTGATGATGTACGACAAGCAGTGCGTTTGCACGAACGCTACTGTGTCGGAACATGCTCTTGATCGCGTCCCAGAGGAAATGTGTTCCTTCCGTTGGGCTAGAAAGCCTTGCGGTGGATATTCGTATTTACTACGCTCTGCACTTTTCAGCGTGTATGATGTGACTGAGCCTGCGAAGCCCGCACCTGATGCAACTACGCCTCAAGGTGCCGTATCGCCTACAAGCGCACAGACTGCCAAAGCCGCTGTGCAGACAGCCGGGCGATCGTTTGGAGAGATTATAAGAGATGTGGAGGCGGAGCTCCAGCTCCAATTGCTGATCCTTGAGGGAGGTGTTTGGGAGATTTTTGCGTGGATGGGTCGCGTCATGACAAGGCTTGTTACGCCGAGGGAAGGACATGAAGATGATGATAGGGAGCTTGACTTACAGTAGCAATTTGCAAAGAGGTTTAATGATGATAAAACTGCACGACTGGAGGGTGCACAACTAGAGTATTAGGAAAGAACTTTATATCAGAGTTGGGACAAATTACCTATGCTAGGCATTTAAGTAACTCCTCTTGATAAAGCCGGTTTTTATTCAATTGACATTTACATTCCCTTTAAACATGATGACGCCTTTGGATCTTGTGATCACTCATATGCTAAAGAAAAAAAGAAATAGCAATGATAATTGGCAAAACAATGGTTCCGCCCGGGCTCGAACCGGGGACCTTCTCGGTGTGAGCGAGATGCCATAACCAACTAGACCACGAAACCGAGGCTTTTAGGAATGGCTTCCTATTGGATGCCCACTTCAGAAATCATTTCTGCCTATACCTGTAACTACCCTGTCCCTCTCAAGTGATCTATCAGTACTGCGGTCTTATTGTATCGCATGGAGGATTGAGCCAACAACACTCCTTCAACTCAAGGCCATGCACCACCTCCACCCACCGTCGATGGTGTCGACGAGTCTGCGCAAAACTCTTCTGGCGCAACCGAAACAGACGACTTCACCGAATCATCTATCTTTCACCTGGAGGCCGCCTGGGGGACTGAGACGATAGATGTATCATTGAAAGTGGGCGCTGCTGGACTCGCTTTGATATGTGCCTTCGCCTTCCTCGCTCTGGTGGCTTTGGTATAAGGGGTTACTGCCATCACTTCCAGGAGTCTCTTGGACTTCTGGATTGAGGTGACCATTTTGGTGCTGCTTTTGATGCGGTTTAGGGTGATTCAAGGGGGCCAGACAACTTGAGGAGTGGTCATTCAGACAACACGGGATATCCTCACATGAGTCTGAAGTATTTCGGGCCAACATCAACTTCACGACCTCGAAATCTATGCGCTTTTGCTGTCCTTCTTTTTTCAAGTCCTGGGAGAAAATTTTTCGAAATATCAGTTTGAGGTTGATATGATTGGTCAGTAATAAACATATATCATCCCAGGCGACCTTGACTTGTTCCGACCGGATTCTATTCTTTTCAACCATATGAACGTGACTCTTCAAGCCACTGCATTGATTAGCGTAATTTAGAGCTGCTATTGATCGTATGGACCTAACTAGTTACTAAATACGACTGACCATAAAACCCATTTCGTTGCTTACACACACTCTCTATTACTGTAACATGACAAATACTATCAGTTATTTCATTTTGTCATGCAGCTCGGTTCTGATCTCCAACTCTCCTGAAACGCTTAGCCATAAAGATAAACACCCCACCCAAAAGAAGCGATGCACCAGCAAAGATCTGCGCCCCTAGGTAATGACCCCCAGAACGCCTGATAATCATACCAGCAATAGGCGGCCCAGTAAGAGTTGCAATACTATTCGTTGTAAAGATCATGCCCATCCTCACACCTGTCTTGTGCACATCCGTTGTCAAATCTGACAAAGCAGGAGGGAACAAGCTCATTGATGCTCCAGCGACAAGGCCGTAAACACTAGCCCATACATACAAACCCGCTTCTGTAGATACTACAGGCCACGTGAATAAACAGATAGATGAGATGAACACAACAGGTATGAGAACTGCGATGCTTCCGAAGTGATGTGCGATGGCGTTCGGTAGTGAACGGCCGATGATTCCGACACCGTTGACGACAAGAAGGACATTCAATGCGGCTGAGTACTTGAGGGGTTTGTCCAATTGTGAAACTGCAAAAGAGGCAAGGTAGTAAAACGGGAAGAATGTTCCCCAGAATGTCTATTCCCGTTAGTATGCCGATACGCCTTACCAATAGCACAGACTTACAAAGAAGATTCCGATTGCAAAGAACAAGTAACCCTTTTCCTTGAACGATGCTAGATCAATCCACGGACCCGACTGTCTCGGCGGTATCCTTGGTCTCAGGAGTAGATTCGCCATGACCAGTGTGATAAGCTGCACCAACCCCATGGCTCTAACCGTCCAAGCAAAACCAACACTCCCAAGGAGCTGACGAGCCATAGACGGGAATATCAAACCTCCGGTGGCACTTCCAGTAGCAGTGATACCAAAGGCCAGGGCCCTTCTCTGCTTGAAGTATGTAGAAACAACAGCAAGGCTAGGGGTAAACATCAGACCGTTACCTAGACCTGTACAGAGACCCTGTGAGAGGAGTAGTTGCCAGAATGTCGTACTGAGAGAAGTCATGAATACACCGAGACAGGTGAGTAGTGTGCCGGCACCGAATGTGATACGGAAGTAGCCGGCATCCGTGAGACGACCAGACAGGGTTCCCATAAAGAACAGTGCAGATATTTGGACCGATCCTATCCAGGATATTTGGCTTGCTGAATTATCGAGGTGTGCTGTGTAATAGGTTTGAAAGACGCCAAAGGAGCTGTTGTACCCCCTGACGGAACGTCAGCTCTGATAGTGCACAGAGAATCCAAGTCTCACATACCATGAGTTCAGCATGACTATATGCCCGGCAATGGCTACAAATGGGTCAGTGCTGCATTTAGCCCTGTTCACAAAAGAGCCTACCTGACGCCCATGCCCAAAAGCCACCATCAGGTGGAGGTCCAAGGTCGCTGTGCACAGCCGAAGTGCGACTCAAGACACGATCCAAGACGGAGAGTCTTCTCTGTGGCTGAGTGCATCCATCTTCAGATATGTCCCCTTCCTTCTTTGTCGAGTCAAACTCGTCGTTACTGCAACCGCGCCAGGCTCTTCCGCTCAGAAATGAATGTCTCTCATATTCCCCACAGCGAAGAGACTCATCGCTTTCCTGGAAAGCTGGCTCGGTTTTGTCTTTATTCTCATGCGATGATTGATGTGGGGATGGCATTTCGAGTAGGTAGAAAGAGAAGGGTCACGAGTGGAAGTTTTGGAGTGAGAGGTCCTTAAACGCTAGGAGAAAATATTTTATGGAATATCAAGAGAAGAAATTAAGTTAATCATTAGCCTTCTTAAATATCTCTAGTCGCACTAACTCATTTTTCGAATGGTGTTGTAGCCGAACTTAGCCAGGAAACTGTCCGTGGAAATCATCCGAGCTAGATGCTGTAGCCATCTAGAGCAGTGCCAAGAGAAACAATAGTCCGAAATCTGTAGATGACCCACCCAGATTAATTACCTGCACTCATTATAGCAAATGTCTACATTCTGTCGTAGTCACGATACTGGAGCGTCTGATATGCTGCCAAAGTTCACATTCCTCACTACTTACAAGCTTCGCCGCAAAACGCTCGAGACTCAGCACCGTCTGATATCTCAGGAATTACCTTACTATATTATCTCCAAGCTACCTCCACCGCTTAAACTAAACGACTGTCTAGATGTTGGAATAAGATAGCCGGGAAAGAACACGCTGAGTTCCAAGTAGTAATTAAAGCCATTTAGCATAGACCTTGACTTTAATTAGTATTCCAACGGTAACAAATATAGGCCAGTACTATTAGCCCATATTCTTCCATATAACATTATGCAATACTCTGTATGCAATATGCAATTATAAACTAATCTTCTCCACTCGCGATGTTCTCATTCGCTTATCTAATCTTATCTGATCATCAGACAATCAGCCGCGTCTCCATCTCCATCTCCATCTCCTGATTCTCCTCCCCTCAACAACTTGACCATGACTCTCGTCCCAGTAGCTCTCGAAAGCGCCACCGCGCATAATTCATGCCAATTCTTATATTCCACGCGACGAGGCGATTATCTCATCCAGGTATCCTGGCCTCTCTGTTGGAATGATCGCACTCCAGTAAACGACGATGCGGTCGTCTCCACTGTGTAAGAAAACCCTCACCGAGAATAACAACCGGGGATTAATGTGGATTAGGTATATCGTCGATGGAAATGCCTACTTTCTTACGGCAACGGACATCGCAAGGAGATTGGAGTTTACGCATCAGACGAGAGCTGTGATCGTAGCTGTTGGGTATCCTAACAAGACTGGTGTTTTTGACAAGCGGAGGAATGGAGACTTGACACCGGAGTCTGGGGATGGGGTTTATGATATCCCGCCCGGGCCGGATGGGAAACCATCGCTAGGTCCTTTTGGCGGCGCGTCAGACTTTCTGGATATCATCAAGAACGACATCCAACCGTATGTTGAGAGTACTCTCTTCCCGGGTGTCCCTCTGGGAGCAGGTCCCAAAGCGCTCTTCGGTCATTCTTACGGCGGTCTCTTCGCCCTCAACGCGCTATTCACGAAGCCAGAGTCTTTCGACACATTCATCGCTGCGAGTCCGTCCATCTGGTTCAACAATTGCAGTATTGTTCGCGACCAGGAACAGCGCTTCAATGAGCGCGACCCTCCGACTGGACACGCGCCAAGATTGCTTGTCATGTTTGGTGGAGCGGAACAGACGCTGATTCAATTGCCTGGTGAGTCGGATGAGAAGTTCGAGAGGAAACAAAAGGGCGCGACGCAGCGAAAGATGAGGGATAATGCTCTGGCGTTGGTGGCGAGGATGCAAGAGTCGCGTCATTTGAGAGATGTTTGGTGCTGGGAGTTTGAGGGTGAGGATCATGGTTGCGCGGCACCGTGTGCGTTGCAGAGAGGGCTGTTGAGGTTTCTCATGGATCAACGTGCAGGGCAGTAAGTTCAGAGTATGTTTATTCTTCTATCTCTATCAAACATCAATTGGTACTAAAACATCGCGAGTAGGTAGCAGAATTGAAAAAGCAATCAGGTCTATCGAGGTGTTCTCCGGGTGGGGGAGGGCTGTCTTGTATCGACTTGTCTACGCGACGTGTCATTTTGATCCTCTCTTCTTTGTCGCTCTTCTTTGAGGTGCCTTTGTCTTGGTAACACGCCCAGCACCCTTCTTTGTTGACTTCTGGACAGCCCGCCAGTTGAACTTGGCGGGGTCAAAGGGCGGGCGATACAACATGGGTTGGACCGGGGCGTCGTAGATGAGCATGGGCAGGGAGGGCCGTACATCTGAGGTCTGGGCCGGAGGCGATCGTAAACGTCGTCCTTTCTCCATGCGACTAGGTTATGCTTTCGCATACGCGGCGCCGTCCGGTCGGCTTTCCTATCGAAGCAGTCGAGCATATTCTGAAAGCATTTTAGATCCCACGCCGCCATGCTCTCGAAGCTCCAACGGGGTCGGACGCCGCTCTCTGGACCAAATATGTGCGGGATGGTCCAGGCGAAACTGAAGTCTACCAGCTTCCCGTTCAGGTACTGCTGCATCTTGAGATCTCGCACCACAATGCCTGACTTGTGCAGCCCGTGAAGATTGCGGAGGAGTTGGGGCAGGGAGCGCATCTGTTTCTCGGTCAACCCATATGGCATTGCCTGGGTTTCTGCATGAGGTATCCATTCTTTGACAATAGCCATGAGCGGTGTCTTGAGGTCACCGTGGTGGCAGAGGGCTCGGAGCGTGTCTGCAGTGGTCAAATCTTTCTTCCCTTGTGAGTAAGCAGATTGTCGCTTGTTTTCTTCCAGGAAAGGGAGGAATTTCTGCTGCACCCTTTCATCATCAAGATGAAACTCGAGGTAGCCATAGACTTTGATGGCAAGATGCTCGCGATCTAGCTCCTTCAGTCTCCCAAAGGCACGGCATTCGTTGTAGAAGGAGGTCGCGTGGAGCCGAAGGCCGAAAACATGAATGATGGCTCTTTTGTCGGATAATCCCAGAACTCAATCATGGTTAGACGGCAAAGAAATGTAGGAGGGCGATTGATCGGATGAAGCACTTACTATCTTGATGGCATAGACTTCTCCATGAATCTCGGCCTTGAAGACATTTGAATGACATCCACCGCCTGAGTATCCTAGAATCTTAAAGTCGTCGGTAGTAATATCGTCGAGGAAGCATTTGAGCTTGGGACCTTCACAGTCCGGAAGCGGTTTTGAACGTGGCATTTTGCAGCAGTGTGTGTTGTTTCAGAGAATCGAGCAAGAGGTTGCAGGTAATTGTTCGATTGACTTAACGTGAAGAGAAGAGACGGGGGTCGTTTTATATGTTTCGCTTTGTCTGCTAAAACATTGAGTGTCAGCAACGGTACATCAATCGTCGAGGGAGAGTGCGAACCTTGCGGCAATCGACAAAGAAGAACAGTCCAGGAATAGCTCAGCAATCCTCAAAGGGGAGAGCTTGCGGGCTGGAGACCATGTTTTGACTGTCAAAGGTAATTGAAAGAGGGACACTCAAGAAATAGCACAGCTGTTCAAACAAAGGGAGAGCCTGGAACAGCAACATCACGGCCAGACGGTGGACTATGAGGACAGAACAGCACCGCAATGGATGAAAGAGAGTCCAGGGTCCGCCGAGCAGGAGTTCCCAGAGAGGAGGGCGAAAGGTAAGTCTGCTGCCATTCGGTGTCATAGCATTGATCCTCAAGAATGAGAAAAATATGACAGATTCCTGCCATGATTGTGTGCCCGCGCAAAATGAAAGATTAGGAGGTGAGAAATGGGGGGTCTGGCCAGTTGGCTGGGGTCTGGGGTCTGACGGATATTGCCCTCTCCCGTCTATCTGCGCTTTGTTCAGTCACTGCGTTTCACCTTTTATCAGCATCAGAGGCTATGCGATCGTAAAGCTTCATCTTGCCTCCAAACTGGTCGTCCGAAAGGCGACGCTTCTTCATGTTGGCGCCGAACTGAGCATGTCTTGTTCGGTTTGCCCGTCTGCCAGCCTGTTTGTTTGTTTGCTGTTGCGTGTGTCGATGACAGCACCATTTCCCTCGTGTCGCCGCACCTCATCCATTTCTTGCTCACCTATCACATTATCACCCTTCGGTGATTTGGTCATTCCGCCAGAACGGGCTGTTGTGCTACCACATAACACTTGGAGTCCAGGTAGGCTACGGCCAGCCACCAATCATGGTCCCAATAGCAGGGGGCTATTGGAAGAGAAAACTGTTTGGAGACTGCCGTAAATAAGTCACAGTTTCCAGGATGATCAGCCAATATCGTCCGCCATTGCTGGACCCAGCTTTTAGTTTAGCTCAAAACTGACCTTGCAACCGATCATCTATCATCTTGCAGAGAGGGGAAACCAGCAGGGTGAGCTTCCCAGCCAGCTACCAGCGCCCAATATCATGGGAAGATTGGCACTAGGTTGCGCAAGAGACATGCATGACGTTCGGTGGTAGAAGGGGTCCCGGTGCTTGATATCATCAGCAATTGGCATATGCTTGCGCTTGACAGTATGGGAGAGTCTTGCGGGTAGCCACCGGTGCCTTGAATCATACGCATATTAATGTTAGCTTGCGCAACAACCAGAAACTGCATTTAACATTATGGCAGTGCCTTGCAGTAAAGCAAGCTGTCCGTCAAGGAGACCTTTGGGAAAGCCACTGGTTCCCAATGCCGTAATTATATCGCCGTTTGACAATAGGGAGTAGGAGCCTGCTTGGCGACGAGTGAACAGGGGTTGGTCTTCTGGAACACTGTCGCTGCACTCAGGTTATTCGAGGCTGGATAGCTGTCTGTCTGTCATGATAGATCAGATTCTCTGCTTTTGGCTTCTTGTAAGCAGATCCAAACACCCAAGGCCTTCGGTAACTGGAAATGGATATATTCCAGAATATTTCCAACCTTTTTGCGTCTTTCTCAACTTGAGCTAAGCATCTTGACCCTCCTCCTCGTTGCTCACCGATAAACCTTGCCAACCGAAAATACCTTGTCCATCCAATACCCATCACTTGTTTTTCTACCTCTCGCACTGTCTTCGCAATGACAAACGCACCATTCACGGTTCCCCAGACCTGGGCACGCAACCTATTCATAATTCACTGATCTCTAATAATCCGACACTGGACGTTACTGTTAATCCAGGAAATGTTCTACCGACCAATGTCACTGCTCTAGCCGATGCCTAGATCGTGCGCTGGCACAATTTCAATGTCGATTGTCTTGGCCAAGCCTACGGCGACATTCTCGACGATCACCATGTTCCGACCGTTATCGGTCACCTTGGCCCTCACACGGTCAACGGACTGAATCGGTTCAAGCAAGTTGTCATCGACAACCTCTTCCCTCGCCTAACCCATCCCATTCAAACTGGCGCAGCCGTACTCGGGGCCCGCCTTGGAGCTGGGCTACCCAAGGTCTTGTTCAAGAAAAACACCGTGGTGGACTGGCCTTGTCGCTCTGGGCTATCTCTCGTCTCCGATGACGGAACTCACTTCCTCATCAGTTGTGTTCTGATGGAGTCTCAATGGAGTTCCTCGCTGCTTGAAGAATCTCAATCCTTGGGGAAGAAGGCAACCCTACCGCTCCGGCGTGTAGCCGCCTATTGCTTGGCTACAGACACCCGCTACGGGTTCTTTATGACAACTAGAGAGGTCGTTGTGGTCCGGGTGAGCGGTACAGCCCATGACGAAAGTCAGCCTTGCCGCATCGAGTGGCAGGCAGTCCCTTGGGCTGCAGCAGGTCCCGACACCCTCACGGTATATCTCTCTCTGTGGTTCATCTCCATGATGAGAGACATTATGAGAAAGATGAGCTAGAGTATTAAGAAATGCAATTATACACTCACAGGTCTTTTTGGCGTTTTCTAAAGCAGACTAACTGATAGGTCGAGATGCAAATAGAGATCTGGCATTTGCAATTGATCAAATGATCATATTAGCTCGGGAAAAGTTGGTCATTCAATAAAGAACGGGGGAATAGTTACATAATATATGTCTCCAATAAGCTCCAAGCGCAGTTACCAGTCTTCTGTGGCCATCTGACTTGAAGCCTTATCTTATCACCTCACTTAGATCCGTGTGGTACATGGTATCTCACCACGTGTCAAAAACAAAACACCACGAACACATCTTAATTGACCAACAACATTCTCATTTACTCAATTCATAACTCATCACTAACTATCATCATCCCATCAATAAGTCGTCAGACTAGGCGTGCTAGGATCCTGAGGGAACGAAAACTTGGTCTCCACAAATATCTTCTGCATCCCATCCTCCCTCTTCTCAAACTTGTAGTACACCTTATCCAGATCCTCAAGTCTGACACGGTGCGACAGCATCTGAGCGGGGTCAAGCTCGCCCTTTTGAATCATCTCAAGAAGCTCATGCCAGTATTTGTGAACGGGCGCTTGGCCGTTGCCGATGAGGCGAACGCCTCGCTCCATGAGGGAGCCGATGTTGAAGTGGTTGGTCTAGTCATGTTAGTCCCGTGCAACATGAATGATTGGGAAGACTCACGTAGCCCACGTAAACACCAGTAACGCCGCATCGTCCATAGTTTCGCACACCCTCAATCATCTCGTTGATAATCTCACTCGTGTCCGTCTCAATCCCAACGGTCATCTCGAGCCAGTGCATCCAGCCCTTGGCATACTCACCAGCCGCGCACTCAATCGCGCAATCAGGTCCACGGTTACCAGTGAGTTCCTTGAGGCGGCTTACAACGGTAGGCTTGTTAGTCACGCCGTGCGACAAGTGCTTGTAGTCCACCAGCTCAAGCTTGTCCTTGTGCTCAGCGGGCCAGTGGTCTCGAATAAACGACAGGCGTGGCTCTGTGTCGACAAAGATGATCTGGCTTGCGCCCTCTTTGATGGCAAAGACACCCGCCATTTGGCCAATTGGACCAGCGCCGAAAATGGCGACCGAGTCGTTGGGATAAACGGCTGTGTCCTTGACAGCGTTGTAGGACGTGGCCAATACATCAGACAAGTACAGCGCTAACAATGTCAGTTAATCCCAGCGACAAACACAGAAGCGTAACTCACCCTTCTCATCGGGAACATCATCCGGAATCTCCAAAAGATTCACATCCCCCAGCGGAGGGCCATGTACGGGGGGCGCACGGCGGGGATGTTTGGGTATTCGCATTTCACGGGGGGATTTGCGGGTGGGCAGGCGGAGTATGTGCGTGTTCCGCTGGGGGATGTGAATCT